>JAXQHN010000003.1:0-91034 GCA_037040845.1 Trichomonascaceae sp. B5901
TTACAATAACAGTTTTCCGCCAATCAGATGAATCAATCATCCTTATTAACGAAGCGCTGGAGATTAACTGGAATCGTGACTCTCAATTATATCTTTTCCGCTTGTCAATTTGGCTGGGAGAAAAAGTTTTCGAAATCAACCACTCTAAATCTCACCTTAAAAACTTGCAACAGATCGTAATCTGCAACATGTTTTCCGATAGGATGTGGATTTAGACTATGCTGTATTGTTTCCAATGCTTGTACTAGTTGATTTCTTCTTTTTTCATGAAAATGACTTTTCATTTTCGTGGAGTTGGGTAGGCTACATAAAGGCATTTCTTCATAAATATTTCCACATTGGTATAGGTTTGGTGAAAACTTTGAAAGAACTGTAAATATATGAATGATCTACATTGGCTCTCTTGGTTTATGGATATTATAAGTATATATATAGTAATATTTTCACATCCATATGGATATTACTGTCGTAAATATCATTCGTCATCTGTTTCTATGGCTTGTATGTGACTTTTGGTGCTATTTTCTTTCTGTTACTCTGGTTACGGTATTGCCTTCAGATGCATCTCAATCTGAGTTGGGTAGGACCTGCTTCATGACAGCGCAGCAAACTATGGGTTTTTGATGTATTTTAAGCGTAATCACGTATTTTATGTATTCTGCGTCATATTATTTGTGCTTTTTGCGAATATGCTGGTTTGGTCTCTTAGCGTAGACGTTTTTTGCTAGAGACGGCCTGTGATCGCAGTAAGATTGCTATATAAGATTCATATAATTGAAAGCTCACAAACAAAAATCAACAAAACATTTCAGAAAGAATATAATCATAGAAGTTACTACTAAAATATTATGTGATAAAAAGAAAATTAACAAGAAGAGCCTCTGACAGCACACAAAATAACAAATAGATGCGGATGCTCATTGTCATGACGACGCCTCACATGAGACAGCCGCACGTTTAGGCGAGCCCGAACCCAAACTTAATTCAAGTATCTATACATGCCATCAATTAGCCCATATGGTACGATTTCCGTTTAGAGGACATATATTACATGAAACATTACACCTACATACGAAGTCCCACGATATGCACAACTCGACACAGGTAGAACGTCTTGCAGACTTTCATTTGAGCTGACACATGTAGATCACACTGTAACTGGCAACATACACAAGCTTTGGGCCTGCCAGTGAAACATCACAGAAGAACTATCATTGATATTCTTTATAAAGGACTGCAACGGTATTTCCACACGCCTTCAATGGAGCAGCAAACGCCAATTAGCCAAGACGAAAACTCAATCAACACGCGTAAGAAGACACCCGACGTAATCATCACGAGCCCCAGCACCAGTACGCGACACGGCAGAGTAAAGAAATGCGTACCCCATCCAACTAGGAAAGCGGGATTTGCATGGTGCTGTGGACACGAAGACTGCGACCATGAGGTGATTGCCACGTCGTCTATTGAGAAGCTAACGAACACCGGCAATATTAATGCACACTGGAGAAGGTATCACAGCGGAACCCCAGAAGATCATAATGCGGAAGAGGAGCGACGCCGAATAACGGAGCTTTACAAGACGCCCGAAGATAAGCAGAATCTCGTGATAGATCTTATTCTTGACAAGAAATTATGTTTGAAGGTTGCTGATCATGCACCTTTCGAAATAGTTATGAAAAGGGGGAGATTTCCGAACTTGACGAGCTCCAATCTGCGACCTAAAATCATGGCGCGTCTCAACATCAATGAGCCAGAACTGCTTCCAGACTTTTTGGACGGTCTTTAGAAGGCCGAATGAAGCTTCAGAGAAATCGGTTGGTAGGAAATGTACGTGTTAAATAATTGCATGATTATGAGGTGGATGTCATACAGCCATATAGTCCACACAGCATTATTACATGTTTATAAGAGTTAAATCAGACTGGCATATACTAATAGGCCTAGAAACGTATATATCACGCAAATAATAAGTTTGAATCTAATTATTTCTTTTCGAAACCAAGATAGCCTTATTGGATCGCAACCTCTGGCTATGCGCCTGCCCAGTTGTGCCCCAGAGACTGCCAGTACTGCCAGAGAAGCAAACCTCAAACCTAATATACACATGCCCTAATTGAATACAGAAACAAAAAGACTCTTTTGTATATTACAAGTATGTCGCATTACTGCGCTAATTTAATATAGTCGAATTGCACAATTGTGACGGTTCTGCTCACGGAGTCGTGTCGGTCGATAACTAAACTTTTTGAAATCTGGAGTTTCAGTTGATCTATCTATCATAAACTAAACTACCATTTATCCAAATTCGGCATCTCAGAACGTCAAATTGCTCAATTAACCAACCATAGTAATTTAAAAAGCTCCACTACCAAATATCCTACTTTTTCTACTATTCTTCCTGACCTCTATGATGTTGTCGTAATTTCCTCCTCTCTGTATTGGCGAGCCAAATTGACAAATTAACGTTCCTTGGCTTTGTGACGAAAACCAAAAACACTTTTTTTTTTAAACACCCACTGAATCCTTCTTTCCATTTTGCCAAAATATATAAATTGCGGATTTTATAATTTTCAAACCTCGCAAAAGCCATAAATTGAATGGAGGAAGCCGATCAATATCATATTTTGCTCATTGACTCCTATGATAGTTATACATGTAATCTACAGGATCTTATACGACGAGTCACCGGTGCCACTGTCGTAACAATACGAAATGATTCAATATCCGAAAACGAATTCATTAACAAAGCACTGCCTCTATTCGATGCTATAGTAATAGGACCTGGTCCGGGAACTCCGGAGAATCCACAGGACGTCGGGCTTGTAAATACGGTGTGGAAACTACAAGACTCTCAGCTGGTTCCTGTCTTCGGTGTTTGTCTCGGGTTTCAGAGCATGTGCTATTCTGCTGGAGGTAATATCAAGAAACTTAGACATGTCAAGCATGGCCAGCCAAGTACAATTAAGCATTCTGGAGCGCATATATTCGAGGGAATTCCCCAGCTTTTTGAGAGTATCAGATACAACTCCTTGTACGTTGAACCGGTGGTAGATCTCGAGAAATGGGATATATCTCTCACTGCATACTCGGTGGAAGACGATGATTCCATACCAATGGCTGGCGAACACAAAGTAAAGCCATTTCATGCCGTTCAATATCATCCTGAGAGCATCTGTTCTGAGTTTGGAGACGTGCTAATAAAGAATTTTTGGAATATAGCTCGATCATGGTCGAAAAGCTGGGGCCGAGTCACAAAGTCAGACAGTGAGTACCTTAATTACCTAATTGCACATTCCTCGATAAACCCGGTACCTTACTTAGAAAACGTGCCTCGTCACCAACAAGTAGAGCCAGTACTGGCCAAAAAAGTAGAATACTCTGTTGACAACTTTCCTATTGTGCAGTTCTGCGAGTCTTTAGAGCAAGATTTCACTTTGCTACATTCTGGACGAAACCCAGGCAAGTATACAATTATAGGAGCTCTAGTCGAAGGAGTAACACCTACCATAAAACATTATGCTGATCCTCTAAGATCAGGAGAGGTTTTTTATGGGACTTGGCATGGCCAAGAGACTTCTCACAAGCTGAAAGGCAGTATATGGAGCGAACTAGCCACTTATATGGCTCCATTTATCGAAAGATACAAAAACATGGACAATATTCCGTCCGATATTCCTTTTACCGGAGGACTTGTGGGGTATTTCAGTTATGAAGAGGCATGTAGTTCCATTCCTTATGCCGGAAAACCAAGCAGCATTGAATTCACTGGCGCTCCAGACACATCTCTTGTTTTTATAACTGAAGCAATTGTAATTGATAACGCTGCCAAAATTGCTTATGTGATATCTCTGAAATCCGATAAAGCTTGGGTTGATAATGCTTGTGGAAGACTTGAGCGATTACCGAAACTCTCTGGTATTCCCGTCAAACTGCCAGAATTGTCCAAGGCAGTCGATCTCAAAATGGCGAAGAAGGAGGATTATATTGAGAAAATTCGACAATGCCAAGAATATTTGCATAGCGGCGAATCTTACGAGCTCTGCTTATGCGGCCGAACAAAAATAAAGCTGGAGCAAGGCATTAAACCTTGGGATCTATACAAGATCCTTTTGCAACGAAATTCATCTCCATATTCCTGCTATATGAATCTAGATAACTCCGTCCTTATAGGAGCATCACCAGAACGGTTTATGAGCTGGAGACGCGATGGCCGGTGTGAGTTTCGCCCAATCAAGGGAACTGTTAAGAAAGAAGAAAACGTCACTCGACAGCAGGCCGTTGATATATTGAATAGTCCGAAGGAGCGAGCTGAGAATCTAATGATTGTGGATCTGATACGTCACGACTTGAATAACGTATTGCGCGACGTGCAAGTGGACCAGCTGATGGCGGTAGAGGAGTATGAAACTGTCTATCAATTGGTCAGTGCAATATCTGGTAAGCTTTACGGTAACTATCGTGGATTTGATCTTTTGACTCATTCTCTTCCTCCAGGATCCATGACTGGTGCCCCGAAAATTAGGTCTGTTCAGATTCTGAGGAGTTTAGAAGATCATGAACCGCGAGGTATATACTCAGGCGTATCAGGTTATTGGTCGGTATCAGATGAGGGTGACTGGAGTGTCGTCATAAGAAGCGCAATGAGCTATAAAAACGAAGCAGATGACAACTTCTCGGAATGGCGACTTGGAGCTGGAGGAGCTATCACGGTGCTAAGTGATGCAGAAGCCGAATGGGACGAGATGTATACCAAACTTGAAAGTGCTCTGAGAGCATTTGAATAGATCTGATACATTGAGATCTTGTCGTCATAAATGTACATATGTAAATAACTAGGATAGAGCCCTAGTCAACCACGATTAGAGGTTAATAACAAAATTAAACAACAAGGATCATTCTACCACTACTAGAGGTAAAAAAATTAACAATATGGGCCATACTTGAAGGCCAATAAACAATAACACAAATTAAAATCCGCATTCATAAATATCAGTGACATGTTGGCACTAGAGAAAATATTCGACTGGCTGAGGCTGAGGAACCAAACCTCCACTGTTCATTTGTTCTTCAAGAGCCATGAAATTCTGCTTTTCATTTTCTGGTGCTGCATCAAATACGTTGAAAACACGTTCGCCATTAGTGTTAACTTCTAAAACAGAGGCGAGGTTTCCACACCGATAACAGTAGTTAGGAGCTGACCATACAGTTGATAGACGATCATCAAATAGCACCTCATAACCTTCCTGACAAAGCTGATGAGCTCGCAAAATATGATCCATTTTATTTCGTGATAGATATTTTTTGACAATATCGATTCCAAACGTATATCCAGCACCTCTAGCCGACAAACTGAAGTCACTCTTGGACATATCGGGATCAGACCATACCAAATCGGCCATGGGACCCTCATGAGGAATTTCTCGAAACCTATCGATGACTTTTATCTGATCAATAGAATGAATAGTAGGAGAAAGACCTCCATGAACACAAAAGATTGAATTATCAATGACAACCGACAAGGTCAAAAAGTCAAACACGGCAGTGAAATGATTCCACACGTTAGCAGTTCCATATTTACGGACACATTCCGTATAGAACCCATATGACTGTGTAATGCCTCGAGACTCATGGTTGCCCCTTATCAAGTATATTCTTGTGGGATAACGGAGTTTCAGGCACGTCAGCAAAGACATAGTCTCCACTGAATGCAACCCTCTATCGACATAATCACCCAGAAATAAATAATTAGTATCAGGACAAAACCCTCCTATTTTGAAGATTTCAATTAGATCATAAAACTGCCCATGGATATCACCAACCACAGTGACCGGAGCTGATATGTTGACCACATTGGACTCCTTTACAAGTAATTCTCTCATTTTATAGCATAATGCCTCTATAGCCACTTCAGGCAAAAGTTCTCGCCTATAAAGACGTTCTATGCATTCGTCAAGGTCTGGGCCGGATATTATACCCGGCATATTAAGTTGCAATGCTATTTAAGGGTTTCAATACGTTTACCAAGACAGAAGACCCCTTCAACTTCTTGTCCAACTTTGGGAGCTTTGTGGGCCCTGCTTCTCTTTATCTGTGAGAGGCTTTGGGACTTCCTGTCTAACGCTTAGGTTGTTCAACCACCAGTTTTCCCAACCAAGCCGTTGCATCTAACCACCCGTTTTGCTTCCCAGCCCATTTGTTCCTTCAACCCTTTTCCAATTCTCAGGCCAACTTTCTTCCTCCGTCTCCCAACCTTCTGGCTTCCTCAAATAGCAGCCAATTGCAACCAGTACCGGTTTAATACTATTACGACAATTATTATTCTGCATTTCATATTCATATTCTGACTAATCATTCTAATTCTCTGTTCTTCATCATACCTTGTAAGTGTTTGAGTTATGCCTGAATCAGCGCCCAAAAAGCAAGATAGCGCCAAAGATAGTCAGGCAACCACACAACTCCCGCCATTAAATACAAACGTGGCTCGTCCAAATGTTCCCCGGCAACATGGACTGCTGTCACCTCAGGTTGAGGGATCGCCAAACGAGGAGGACGGTTATTTTGCTTTAAAGCGAGCGCCTGCAAACTCCGTTTCCCCTTCCTCACCGGGCCCCGACGGTGCACACCATCGCAGTCGCACAACTTATAGACGGTTCGATGGCTCCGATCAGCATACAAGCTTAAATGCTCGTCCTCAATCCCCATCAAGGGCCCCTTCTAGTACATATGCTCCTGCTAGAACGCCGTCGGTGTCGAACATGGGTCCAAGACAATCCCGAATGTCTCGATCTAATGGATCCACAACGACCACTAGCCTGACATCTGAGGATCGCAAGCAGCAAGCTCAATATTTGGCACAGGAGAAGGTCTATCTGCAAAAGATCAGAAATGATATATGGGATGATTACTATGTCAAGGGAATTCAACAAGCCACTTCTTCTCCGTCTGAAGTTGGCGGGGAAATCGACTCCGACGATGATGACTCTTTCTCTGATAATCTTGGCGAAATGGCTGGCTTTGGTGGTGTAGGAACTTCCTTTGATGACGAATATATTGATTTGGGATGGTCATATCCTGTTCTGGAAACCCGATTCAGCCATGAGGAGATCGATGGCAACCCAGAGCTGAGAGAACGACTGGAATGGCAATCTATGCTTTCTTCGGTATTGACAGGTGAAGTTTTCCGTTCTGAAAAGAGGCGACTGCGAGCTCCTGATAAGGGCAATGCTACCACTGACGATGATATCTGGCTGGGTTTGCGAGCAAAAATATGTGGTCGTACTGTGGAGGAAGAAAGACAAGTTATTGTTAGTGCTCGCTCACTGATAGATGATGCCCTATTAAAGATTAGCCAATTCAAGCTACATTATGATGGCAGTCAAGCAGGCATCTCGGAGGCAAGTCGCCAGGTCACTGAAGCATTGGAGCAGTATGATGCCTGCGTTTCCCTGTACCCTACCATTGGAATTCTATTCCAGCAGCATAAAATTTTCCAAAATGCAGAGACTATGAGAAAATTCGATGCCCTAATAGCATGGGACGCCATAACTACTTCAATCAATATGGAACTCGATTTACTTCGTACTTGGACCGGAAATGCCGATTACGAACCAAACAGAAGACCAATTTCGGTTGGACCTAATGATAAAATGGACGAACAATCTTCTTTGGTTGATAATATTCTAAAGCAGGACGACATGACAGGAATATTTGAGTATCGAGTCAACCGAAGAATTGGACCTCTCATCGCAAAAGCAAAAGAAACTACTGTAGAATTTTCCGACGCATTTTTGGAGCTTGGATTGCCTTTATTCCACGCAGGATTATCAGTTTTGATCGCCTTCCCTCTTCGGCTCATTCAGGAAGTAATTCGAATGAGACTCGTATATGCTAGGAAGCTCGTCAATCCTACCATGATGATAATTGATCAGATGATCAACGATTTTGAAAATTATATTCGAATTGCGTTCATGGTTATGGAAAAGAATGCAGAGTATACTCGGCCGATATTAGACAAAGGCTGGAATTTTCGCAACGACATTGAGAAATCATTTAATACTATATTATTGGATTGTGTACAATTTTATTTGGAGCTGTTTCACAAAAAAATCATGGAAAATGGCAGAGAGTCGAAATTATACTCTCCAGTTGCATTTAGAGCATTCAAAGATGGAGAACAGTTGGAGCAACAGTATGCCTTTCTTCGTGAAGTTTGCAAATACATAGAGGACGGAGATATGCTTGTTGCTCGAGAATTTTCTTCGCTTAACAGCAAGATGCTTGGTAGACTTTTAACATACTGGGAAGGCCAAGTACGGGGGCCACCTAATTCAACCCCTGCAGACATTGAAAAATGGTATAGTGCGACCATGGGAAATGTTCGAAGCTTGCAACGAAGATTATTGCGATTCTATCGTATACATTCAGAAGCCTATCAAAATGCCACAGAATATCTCATTCAGACATCAAAAGTGAAGATTTTTATGGATCGCTTACAACAATCGAGGCATTTTTTGGTTCTTACTGGTGCTTTTGAACAGTTCGGCATATATGCCATAGCAGATCCATCTCTTATGAATCGTTCTGAAAGTATTAAGTCACTAATTATGGGATATTTGCGACCAGATACGTTTAATGTTTCCGGCAGTGATAGGGTGCCCTATGTTTTAATATTTTGCCTTAAAGAACCTTTGATATGGCAGGGCGAAATATTCAATCTCGATATACCTTATTTCAATATTGATATTGAAGCGGGACGACTAAGGCTTATTTCTGGAGGAGGTCAAAAAGAGCTGTTGGAGGCGCAAGGGGAACTTTCGGCGGTATGTGGTGGACCTGACTTTCTCGAAGTTGTTGTGGATGCCAAGTCTCATTTAATAAAGGTGGATCATGAGCTAAACAAGGTGCGAAAGCTTTTCTTTCGATTGTCCACCTCGGTCATCAGTGGAGTACAATCTATCAGAAAGAAATGTAAACCTTATGGGTGTCAAGAAACGGTCAATAATCTATTTGTTTTCGCTAGGGAATTCAGCCAGCGAAGTACTGGGGTTTTGGATGCTACTAGAAGAGGACGAATTGCTATCAATTTGATCAATCTGTGCATACAATGGGTCAGCTTTGTTTGTGATGATTGCATTCCAACAGATTATAAGACATTCAGATGGACAGTAGTTGCTCTTGAGTTCGCCATGGTGATGACGAGGGGAGTCAATATTGTGGCCATTTCTTCCGACCAGTTTACAAATTTGCGTCTCAAAGTTGCAGAATCAATGAGTTTGCTAATTTCACATTTTGATATCATGGGTGCACGTTCGAAGGCGGCAGAGGCCAAATTCAAAGATGGCACGGTTCGAACCTCTGATCTACTGAACGGCCTCAGCAGTGCATATGCAGTTGTACAGAACGATATTGGACTAGCAAAAGCAACAGAAGAAGAACGCATGCTGCGTATACAGAGCTTGGAACAAGAAAGAGAGGGTCGACATTTTGTTGGAAAAGTACTCGACGATACGAATTCGGATTCTCAGTTACTCACTTTCCTAGCCTCTTCGTTTTCAAATGCCTCTATTAGATGGCAGCAGGGACGTTTTATTGGTGCAGGTAGCTTTGGCTCTGTATATGCTGCTGTGAATTTGGACACTGGTGGTATTATCGCAGTGAAAGAGATACGATTGCAAGATTCACAATCGATCAAACATATTCTAAAGTCGATTAAAGATGAGATGACTGTTTTGGAGATCCTCAATCATCCAAATATTGTTCAATATTATGGCGTTGAGGTTCATCGTGATAAAGTATTCATCTTCATGGAAAATTGTCAAGGAGGATCGTTGGCGGGATTATTGGAATATGGACGTGTTGAAGATGAACAAGTTATTCAAGTTTATACTTTACAAATGTTGGAAGGTTTGGCCTATTTGCATAAATCTGGAATTGTTCACCGTGATATCAAGCCTGAGAATATTCTGCTGGACCACATGGGAGTAATAAAGTTTGTGGACTTTGGTGCAGCTAAGGTTATTGCTAGGACAGGGCGAACAAAGCAAGGCTCTTCATCGTTGGTGAATCCGTTACGGTTACCGAACAAGACCAAGTTGAACAGCATGACGGGTACACCCATGTACATGTCACCTGAAGCCATTACAGGAACTGATAGTGGCCGAGCGGGGGCAGTGGATATTTGGGCTCTTGGGTGCGTTATTCTCGAAATGGCTACAGGACGGCGACCTTGGTCTAATCTGGACAATGAGTGGGCGATTATGTATCGAATTGCGGGAGGGCATTTGCCAAATATGCCTACGCCAGAGCAATTGAGCGAAGAGGGTCGAAAATTCTTGCTACGTTGCTTTGAAAGCGATTCTAAGAAGAGGCCTACAGCAGTAGAGTTGCTCAATGATCCTTGGATTGTCAGCATTCGAAATGTTGTACTAGGCTCTATCAGTTCAGGAGAAGACAGCACTACCTCACCTGGAACAACCTCCTCAGTATCATCGCCACTAATCACTTCACCGCAAGCATCTCGGAAAGCGTCAGATTTGTCTGAAGAGGCCATTGAAGACGAATCAACAACAGCGGCTACCACTGATAGCGACTGAAACGACCACACATAATTGCATCTATCATATTATTTTATTTGAACTTTAACAAGGATTAACAGTTATATGATTTCATTAACACGTAGCATAAAGCAGTTTGGATGAATAAACAAGACGACGTATTTTCTACCATCCTTCCGGCTTTCCATCGACCACAGAAAGTTCCAGAGTCCATACACGTCGAATATAAACGCGGACCTTTTCATCTATACCTTCAAGATCAGAAAGCTCCAGAGTATCCCACCAACATTTTCTGGCTGGTTTCCTCCAAAACAGTAGAAGTTTGTGCGTTGTAAATAAATCCTGTTCTCCTTGTTCTTCGTCAACAGAGCCAAGCCCATCTAAACTCTTCTTATCGGTGCGAATCCTAACTAGAGACAAACTAGTAACGACCGTCTTGTTAGGTTCACATTCACGAATACCCCATTTATCATCAAGACTAAAGCCACAAGAACAAAGCATTTCAATCAAATGCTGCTCCGGAGTTCCGCTGTTATCGCCTACCCTTAGACGTTCAAATATGCCGTCATGATGAAGTAAAGAGTTGGCGCATTTTATCTTTAGCTGATGCATTTCTTCTGCGGTCATGTGAGGTCTAGTGGGCATACAATAGAAATCCAAATCTTCACGGAGAACAATTATTGATGGATATTTCTGTAGAATATCTGATACGTCCGGAACATTGGTAGAATTAAAATCAGATCCGACGGTTGGTGTATGAGGAGCTTCATCTTCCGGTTGATGAGGTACTTCTTGAGCAGCTTGATTGAAAACATCAAGAGTATATTTGAAACAAGAAGGTGAGAAATTGATATTTGAAGAGATTTCAGCATTCTCTTCATTTGCCACTTCTGCATTATACGCCAGGCCACCGGATATTCCCAAAAGAACACTCTCAGGAAGTCTTAAAAGATCCTGACGCTTTATATCGAATTCGACCCCACGAAGATTAAGCTTGACACTCTCAAAAGAAGTGCCTTCCAGACTGCGCGCCAATAAATCACCACCTTCAGGAACATCGGAATGTTGTTCCTGAGTAATGATGGCGCCCTGGTTTAAAGACATGCTGTATAGATTTGTAATGGCCGGAGAATAGGGAGGAGGAGGGGCCTCGTACTGCGGTTTTGAGCTTGTAGGTTGATCTTGTATAACACTTTCCTTATCCGAATCGCCAATATATTCGTTTTCCACGCTGGTCTTATCGATATTATCACCAAGAGACGAAGAAAAGTCGCTGTTCAACGCAGATATGCTGTTGTTATAGGAAGGAATGACTGAAGTTAGATCGGGCGTTTCTTTGGACGATATGATGGAAAAAAAAAAGGGTATTGAGAAAACTCAAACACAAAGGCAGGGGATTAGCCGGGTCAGACACGGCGGCTAATTGGCAAGATAGAAAGAAATGATTCTTTCTTCGCCGGGGTTCGGACCAAAAGTAGTACTATGCCTTATTCACAGTTAAATGCAAGCTAACGAATTTGAATCTTGACGTCTTTGGAGCTAAATGCCCGTACTTAATCTAATATTAGGACAGCGCGAACGGATCTAGATGACAAATGGTAGTTCACAGCTGTCCCTGTAAGTCAACGGGGATTGCCGATTATGTACAGAGTGAAGGTTGGTTGGGAGAGAGGTGAAGGAATTGGAGGTTCATTGTTAGGAGATAACTGGAGTTTTTGGAATTATTTTTTTAAAATTTAGTTTTCGAATTTTTTTTTTTTTAAAAACCTATTGATATTTCTATCTAATTCCTATATCATTGATAATTCTTATCTATAGTAACTCTCTATTTTCCAATCTCATTTAATGGCTTATTGTTAGTTACATTTAGCTATCAATAGTCACTCATTATCAGCAAACTTACATGTTCAAAAGCCTTTGCAATATATTTGGTATGAGAACCACGTGCAAACAATTGGTTTTTGGCATTGAAGAAATCCACTCTTGTAAATGCCAAAGTTTTCCCAAGTTTATCGCATGTACATTCCTATAACGTTAGTGTGGGACGTTGTGCTGTAATGCATGGTTTGACTATACATACGATATTGATAGAGTTACCTATAAATAAGTTAATATACAATTTGTTAATAATATCATGGAATTATTACCCACCTAATACTCCTCCAGAACTCAAATATGTCACATTTATATCTGTACTGACACCTGTAGCAAATAGACCATGACTTCCTACTGCTAGTGAACCTCCCAGATCCACTGCAGCCGCAATAGTTCCCCCATGAAGGTTTGCCATTCGATTCTGATCAATTAACAACTATTTTAGATTTATGACAGATATTAACACTTACAAGATGTTTCTTATCAAGTAGAAGATTCATTTGAACTTTTCCAGGTTGAGCATTGTGGATTTTAAGCTGTTATTGTTAGTGCTTGATGGGCCAATAAGCTAGCATTGAATGACATACTGTTACATACATTATTTAATAATGAAGCTTCTAAACCATCTGCTTTAAGGAAATCCTGCCAAATCTGATGAATTAGAAATGAAATGAATACCAAACCAATAATAATATCATTTACTTACTTTGCCAACGAAGTTCAGTGTCTTATTAGACATGATGATGGTTAAAGGGCTGATTCGGATGATTGATTCAGATAAGATAAATATACAATCTATGCAACTAAATATAAATTATAAAAAAGATGCAAAATATGCAGAATATGCAAAATTAGGCAAACTTTCTATTTGCTGACATGAAAATAAATCGAATTTTCGTCAAATAAATATGCTTTCTTCAAGTATTTCATCGCTCAGACCCCATCGCTCTCAATGACCATCTCATATCCTTTCCCCTTCTTTTGAAAAATATAACAGTCCCGCTGCTCCGACCGTACTTTCAGTCAAATCATGCTCTGCCAAAATTGTAAACAAATCTAAAGCTATTGTGTAAGTCTCTCTTTGATCATCACGCAATCTCCAAGGTTCTGTGAGACCAGTCAAAATCACATCGATACCTTTTACACCGCCGTAGAGGGAAGACCAAGCAGCTGTCAAGACGGTTGAACTTGGCTCGATATCCAAAAGTGTTCTCACAAGATCACCATCGAGAACATCCTCCGATAGTAGAGTGACCACAAACTTTGATTTATCATGCAAAATCCCGTCAAATTTAATGCTAGTATCCATGATTGTCTCGGAAGAAGCACCTACCTGCTCTAAAGTGCTCTCATTCTGTTCCAATCTCCATTTATTCCGCCAGTAATCCCACGCAGGACAGTGATGATCCATACTCCACAACACTGCTTTGATTTCTTCTCCAGAAAACGCTTCACAATAAAAATTCCCCTTTCCCTTTCTAAGAGCCTCCTTAAAATCCTCCTGCAACTGCTTTTTGTCGCCAATTTCACTTATAAGCATCAATTCATGTGAATCAGAAACCATCTGACGACTGAAAAACGTCAACCGTAGCCCACTTTCACACTTTTCAGGGTACGGTAATGCCAAATAATCATCTTTTATCATTATTGGATTCTCTGAATATCGTTCAAATAGTCGTTTCAATCGTGCTTGTCGAATATTTTGCTCCTTTTGCCGTCGATGATGAACTGATCCAAACAGATTAGATAGAGCCACTGATTCAAACCGCGATGGACCGTACGCTATGGGATTCGTCGGCATATATATATCACTAATAGACCGATATTCTAACGGGACACTTTTATACTCGCGCAGTTGTTTTATTACTGCTTCCACGGGCTTAGTTTTGAGTTTCATGGGGAGAAGTACAAGCAAAATCTCAAGAGCATCAACAAGCCATACAAATATCCTTTTCGAACAATACTCGTTAAATTCTATATCAGAAAAAAAAATGCTATGTCTTCCGGGTAATTCTGTTAATGACTTAAAAGTTCGGCAATTTCTGCTCGTCTCGACTTCCATTCATCAAGTTGCGAGAGCTCTTCCTTGAGTACTTTGATCTCGGCTTCTGCTGATAGTCGAGCAGTATCAGATTTGGTCTTTTCAAATTGCCATTCGGTACCGTCATGACCCAAACCCACTCGGAGAATAGCCTGATGATATTTCACAAGCTGAGCTCGATGTGAGATGGTGATAAGTGTGATTTGTGCCTTCATGCAAACCTCATATAGAATACCTTCAACATCCGCACTAACAGCAGATGTTCCTTCGTCAATAACAGCAAACTTCGGCTCTTGGAAAAGAATTCGTGCAAACATCACTCTTTGCTTCTCACCTCCTGAGAATACATCTTTCCATTGTTTTAAGGTCTCCCATCCACCTTCTCGAGCTGGGATATAGTCCAGCTTAACTTTGCGAAGAATCTCCATGATGTCTTCGTCCGTTTTACCCATATCAATCATATCTTTGTGAGAATAAGGATAAATAAACTGATCACGTAAAGTAGAGCAGCTCAAGTATGGCCGTTGAGGCAAGAAATGAATATCACTTGGTGATGGTCTGGATACTAAGCCACGGAAGACTGGCCATAATCCTGCCAAAACCCTCGCTATCGACGTCTTTCCAACTCCATTCGAACCTGTAATGAGAAGATGCTCTCCTTGCTCTATTTTGATGTCCAAATCCTTGATTAAAAGCTCTCCCGCACTGACATCTCGCCCCAACCCCGGTACTGCAATCGGCGTATCTTCAAGACGAACACCATCATATCCTTCTTGGACAGTTCCCTTAACATCAGCCAAACTGTATGGGTTTGGTTCTCCATCTAGAGCCGCATAAGAGTCAGCATGAACTCTATGAAGCGTAGCCAATAATTGAAAGACCCGAACCGTGTGACCTGCGAGCTCCGCTATATCCTTTATTGAATACATCATTCGACCACCTGCATCTGCAAGAGACAACATCAATCGCTTATTAGTGATGAAGTCCTTCATTCTGCTTCGCTCAGACTTGGCACCATTGGAATTGAGAGCATTCAATTCCACCAAACCGGCGACTTGTTTCTTGTGCTGTGTCGTCCAAGACGGCAAAAAGACAGGAATAGATGCAAATAAATAACCCCAAGCAGACCAACTGTACTTCAATAGGAAATCCTCAAACATGTTATACGAGACACGGATCCTCAAAATCTGACCAACATGGGAAATTAATTTACCAAAGGTCTGTCGCATAAGTTGTTGCTCTAGGGGACCACCCTCATAAAATGCCACTTCTTCAGCATTCATAATAAGTCTGGTATGCGAATTTCGATATTCTCCTTCAAGCTGAGCTTGAACAGCAGCTAATTTTCCAAATGGCGGAGCAATATATTGTAGCAACCAGGCAGTTAATCCGTAATTTCCAAATATACCCATTATCGCCACAGGGCCCAGCCGTTGATACAGCTGGTAAGAAAATATAATGAAATCAACAGAAGGCTTTCCAAGAGAAGAATATAACGAAGCTACAGAATCACAGAATCTGGTGATATCAGCAGTGATGTATTGATCAATACCTTCGACCCCACCATCAATATTCGTCACCTTGTAATAGCTCAACTGTGAGTCCAAGTATAGATCATGCACATATCGAACGAGTTTTGTTCGAAAAGCAACGGCAATTTTCACCTGAATAAACTTGATCATTGAGTTTGTGTAAGAAGAAGGAATAGCTAATAAAAACCAAAGACCAATACCTCGAGCAAACTTCTTTCCATTACCAGCTATGAGATCTCGTACAAGTTGACCATCTAGTTCAGCAACTAAAAGTGAAAGCCAAGTTCTCAAAGAAAGAAAAAGTGCATGTAATAATAATAATCCGGTAGTCTTACATCTCAGCCGGGGAACCATGATGTTCCAGATGGCCACAAACTGCCGAAGAAAACGACCACCAGATAACGATTCGTTGGAATAACTGAGAGCTTTACGGCCCTCACTGCCGAGGAATACTCGTTTATGAGCATCAAAGGTGCTTGACGGGGTATGTCGTACGATAATTTTACGAGGTTTTCCATTATATTCAAAGGCCACCTCCTCAACCAGTTGCAAATCAGAAGGCTTTTTAGAATACGAAACTTCTCCAGAATACATCGGAGGATTTCTATGAGATTCATACCAATGACGCCAGAGATTATAACAGACGCCGCTCATTAACGAGCCGAAAATTATACTGAAGGACACGATAACTCGCAGCCGATAATGAGCAGGGATTTGCCTAAGCAGCTTTCTGAGGTCCTCTGGAGATCGTATATGCTTTAAATGACTCCATGCTAGGCGGATCCAGGCATTTTGATTTGCCATCACCGACATAACTTGAGCCATTTTTAGTTTCTGCTGGCCGTTGAATCGTTCAAGTTCAAATGGGCTAAATTCCCAGCGGTTTTTTTAGCCCCACTTGTAAAGCAGCTGCGGGGCATCATGAAAGCCGATGAATAAGCAGACAGAGTTAATACTGAAATATCAATACAAAGTTGCAATTAAATAGAATTTGGTATGCCTTGCATTTGCGATAAGATTCTCAGAATACGCTCAAAGTTAACATGCTATATGCCATAAACAGTGCAAGCGCTGCTGTAGGGGTCTTCTTGGCCTGGTTCAATTTAGGGTTATCAGGCCAGTTTTATAAAGAAAGTTATCACGAGTTGGAAATAACATTGATGAGATGATCATAAAAATGAAAAATTTGATATCATTTCAAAAACAATTCCAATCTATCAAAAAAAAAAAAATTAAAAATGCCCTTATGTTTACCCCTTTTTGTCCCTCCTTATTTCCCCGCCCGTATTTTTCCTCTCCCCTAGATAGACTTTACTTTTTGAGTTGCAAAGCATCACGTTATAGCCCAAACTGCCACTTCTTTACCGACATGCAAAGACGCTTACCACCAAACAAGCAAGAAAGGGTGGAGATAAAAAATCGCGAAAAATGCTGCAGACGAATATCACACATTTGTAACATAGCTACATATTTATCTTGTTAGGTTTTCTCTAGTTTTTCTAGCCTTTTTATCAAATGTAGTTAGTGCAGATATCACCCGATTTTGTGGAGTGATTCGACTCAGTATGGGTACTTTGTAAGGTGATACAAACTATGCTCACACCACTGTATATGACCAGAAATATGACGCATAAACTTTTTCCCCGTAAACTATATAATTAGCTTGAGATATTTAAGAGCAATTGAAACTTGTAAAAGTATTGATAACATCCAGTGTTCGTATTCACTATATCAATAATCTCTATAAGTTTATAAAGACCTCAAACTATTGCTCTTGTTTGCTAAACAAATGAACCCCACTGTTATCAGATTGGCCAAAGTGCAAGTATCAAGACCTGTGGCCAAGAAATTCTTTTCGGGTGAAGGAACTCGCCTTGCAACAAACCTAGGCTTGTGGGGTATTGCTGTTGGCACATATTTAGGCTGGCCCTTTGCTGTTCGATACTACGAAACCAGGGGTGCCCCAAAAGTATAACAGTCTTGTAAACCATGTGGCGGTTATCAACTCCTTCCTTATTGTTGAAACTAAGGGACTTCGCCAAGATATCTTCGCGATACTACTCAAACCCTGCACCTATACTTGACGTTCAACCTGGCGTGCTTTCATTTCCACGCCTGGAATATGAGTACATGAGACCAATTGATAAAAGCATGTTTCAGTTATACGCTGTTTTCATTCTTTCTGCGAGTGCGTTATTTTGTCTAGGGTCATACTTCATGCTGATAGTCGGATTTTCCTCACTTGCATTTATATGGATGCTCGACAAGAGCAAATAATTTTGTATCATAGATGAGCATAACTTTTCAACATTTTTATATTCAGTATAGTGATGATGTAGCTTAATAGAGTTGATATGTTCATTCAATCAGAGCCTTGTATCTCTCACACACACAAACATCACCTTACCACTAAATCGATTGGTCGACAAAGAAAAACACCCATCAAGTCATGTCGTAAATAAAATAATTTCCAATAAAAGACTCACTTCTAATCATCATTATCGTCACTCATATCCCAATCTATCAAAGATGGAACTTTGGGGTTTTTCAGGCGTCCGTTCGGATTCAGCTTCGTGGATTTTCGCCGAATAGACGACTCACTGGCGCCTTCCGATTGGTTCACAGCCACATTCGGCGTTGCTTTCCCAGGAATGTTCAGACCCCTAGTCGGTTTCATAAATCGATCTTTGCCTGAATAGTTGAAAATATGAATATTTTCGGTTTGACTGTTATCTTGGTCAAGGTATGTGTTCAAAATCGAGGTATTTGATACCGCCGACGCTCGGAACGGATTGTTGCCCGGTTTCGACTCCGTGATACCGGATTGACCATTATCAGCCGAAACTTTACGCTGCGACCCTGACGAGAAACTATTTTCTCTGGCCTTGAAAGGCCTTTTTGGTTCTTCAATAGGGCCAACATCGGGGATAGATGGCTGTCTTTGCAGAATATCAAAATCCGGGTTTCTGGGACCAGTAGTATCATCAATAGGGCCCACATCTGGTATAGATGGCTGCCTCAAAAGGTCAACTTGAGGATCTCTTCTGTTACCAGTATCATCATCAATTGAGCCCACATCTGGAAGAGAGGGCTGTTTAGTCACAATGTCATCAATTGGCACTGTGTGGCCATTTTTCTTATCATCAATCGGACCGACTTGTGGCAGAGACGGCTGTCTCACGGCAAGTCTATCCTGAGACTGTTTTCTCATATTGTCGTTAAATTCTGGATCCCTGTTCCTGCCAGGGAACTCCACATTTCTAGATTCGGCTGGAGGAGGTGGTGCCACAGGCTTCCTGATTGGCCTTGGAGGGGCCCCATTCAAACCGATTCCAGAAGTTTCGTCGCGGCTGTTATTTACACCTGCATGTTGCGGTATAGCATAAGGATTATTCTTAATTTGTGAGTTATAAGGGCGAGATACTGGCGGTCTTCCCTGTTGCAATGAAGTGGGCTTGTGTAATTCACTTTGATCTGTCAACGGCTTTTGAGGTGGCGAAGCCCTGGTATACTGATTTGACACTGTAGGTGCAATATTTGTTTGAGAATTGGAAGAGCTTTCATTTTGTGCCACAGGCAAAAGGTTAGTCTGAGAACCTAAAGAGGTTGCCGAGTCTGCACGATACATTGCCACACCGAAGGAATTCAATGGGGCACTGTGCTCAACCAAAGTCGAAGAAGAGTTTTGGCTTCTCAGATAATGCATTTCAGATGCAGAGTTCTTCTCAACATCATCCTCATTGACAGTGAATGAAGGTAAAGTGGGCTGTAGCTTGAGTCGTTTATTCTGCTCTCTTAGTGCAGCCATGCCCTTTTTATGCTTTCTATCCACCAATTTCGCAATTCTTATGTTGATTCGCGAGCAGCAATATTCCTCCAAGCCTGAATATTTGTCGTCAATATGACAATATACTGGGATAAAGCATAGGATAGCAGTAATGAAGAAGATCATCTTAATGACCCAAATAAGCAAACTAAAGCTCATCACACCCAACACGATTGCCTCGGTGAGATGCTGTTGACCGAGTTTCTTGACGGTTTCAACGAAATCATCCTGAACTTTGAGAACTGAGTACAAAGTCAAGGCATTGAGAACCTGCCTAGGACCATCAGCAAATAACAGAGAAATCCAGCCCTTGAAACTGAAATAAATAAAAAGAGCTAGGTATTCCATTTTTGACCTTGACTTGGTGATTTTTGCAAATAAACAAAAGTAATCATAGCTGCGAATACTCAGCAAGTTTCGAGCTATAGGAGTAGTATAAGTGAAGGAAATGTTCCTAGTTTTTAGAACAGAATAAGCCCTGATATATCGATAAATAAGAATGACGATAGATAGAATGATGCAACCGCCAAATATCCACCTAGAAATGCGAAAAGGAACGTAAGGTTGGATGTTAGAGGACCAACGGTCAAAAGCCAACAAAACAATGGCAGTATATATATCTGAGACATATACAGCTAGATCTACAATGAGTCCAAACCACATGAGTAAGTATGCCATAATATATAAAAAGGACGATCTGTAGAATTCAGAGACGTTCTAAAGTTAGATCTAACCGATAGAGAGAACCATACAAAAATATACATACAATCTCGTCGAACGTCGTGTGTTCGACTTCGCGTTTCCATTTGCTCTTGAAAATCATCCTAAAGTCCGGCTTTAGGATCAAACGAATGTACTTTCAATTGGGCAGGTGGTGAAGGTGAGTGGGATTCTTTCTGCCTTTGAGCGTATTAGGTGCATGCCCTGCCACAAGGTGAAACAGGGCCCCTTTTTAGCCATTGCAGGCGCGAACCACAAAGGGAAAAAATCATATTTAGGAAGGGATTTGGGGGACTATTTGTATGCTTGATAAAATTAATGAATGAGAAATCATGTAAAATGCCCTGTTTTATTTTATTCATTCTAACTTTGTTTCGACTTTCCCCCCCTGCCTCCCTGTTTAGTTTTCTCTCCCCCCTGCTTTTTTTTTACAAACTGCCTTGGCCCTTTGGGCTTTTTCGTTCTTTTTTTGGCTTGTGTCGTAAACTCCCCACCAAATTTTCACTCAACTTAAAAGTTGACAAAAACTTCCAACTACAAAGCTGCATGAAACCCGTACTTTTGAGACCTGTACTCTTTAGGCCCATAATTCTGGGTCCTATTAGGTTTCACTCCACCAATCATACGCATTATCCTAAGTCTACAGAGCTGAAGTCAGGTGACTTTGGCCCTCTACCACCGTCAAAACCGTTATATCCAACAAAATACATCAAGGACAGCTTTCCTACCATCGATTCAATAGACCAAAAATCATTAATATCTCAGGGTCCAGACGGACCGGTGGATGCTCGTCCTGCATCATGGTATTATATATCTCGAACAAGATCAAATGAATTACCCGTATACTTGGATGTCAAAGTATCGGGCAAAATCACAACTGTTATACGGAAAATTCAGGGCAATATAGCTCAGCTTCGAAATGATTTATTGGTAGGATTAGAGCTTCCAAAGAAGAATTTCACTATCAAAGATACCAGTAAGCAGATAGTTATTCATGGTGAGCACGTTGCTCGAGTCAAGGAATTATTAGGGAAATATTTTTGATAAATGCGCTACATTTGGCAATATAATTTTAAGCATAAGAAGTTATGCGTGTAAATAGCTGAATTCGGATTGGCTGGTTTCTAGATAAGGCGAAATTTGTCGGCATATCTAATCAATCACGTTTTATAGAGAGGCCAGCAACGCCTGAACAATCAAGAAAAAAAAGAGCTACTTAACTGGCAAATAGTTTCTAAAGATAGATGGATATATAAAATAAACCATATGTCATAAGCTCTTATCGAAATAAATATGTGAAGAAAAATACGACATGTTCGAATCCCATTATCCACGGCTTTACGGACTTTATTCCCTCCGAGGCATTCGGCGATACAAGAAATTTAAAAGTAGTACTTAGATAAGGGAATATTACGAGTCACTGATAGCCAATTTTTTGCAATCCATACAAATATAGTATGCCAAAAGCAACTTCGACCGGAGTTTGTCTTCAACGTCACGCAATTCTCTACTAAGATTTCTTTCCACCATCATTTGTCTCTTGTTTTATCGATATACTAGAAATCTATCCGTTTTGGGTCTAACATACTATTTGACTGCACGCAATAACAGAACAGCTGCATGAACGTGGGTGTGGTAGGACGATCGGCGCTCCAAACTTGGATGGATCTTCGACCCGTTTTTTTGAAGATCAAAAAGCCAAGACCATTGATATCAAAAGCCCATAGAAAATGTCCAGTTTGATATATTATTGAGAGTTTTATTCTGGCCGTCAGCTATTTTAGCTATATTTTACGAAATTTCCAATCTTGGTCTTATCATCACTGTTATCGGGGTGCGTCGGCACATTCTAATATAAACCCGATTAAGCCGCATAATTTATATTATCCAACTTTAGTGTAGCTCTTTTCTTGGCGTTTCATCAACGGTTACCACAATTGTTACAACGAAACTTAGCTTGAATATTCAAGCTTTTTAGCCAAGAAGTCATCTCATCGCCAAACCAAAAAAAAAGCTGCGAGTCATTGATAATCATGCCATGATAAAAGTCCGACAGAACTGCGATGATGTACCTCACTAGAACAATTCCAATAAATATATGGCGCAAAAGCCTTATATTTTGCTCCCTTTAATAGCTTATCTTGATAACTGGAAATGTCGCATTTGGTGTGCTGGAATGACGATCTTGACCTCAGTTGATATTTACTACCTCATTGATAAGCCCAAGAAAAAGAAAACGCGCTAAATAATTGCAGCCAACATGCTACATCACTATAAAAGTCCGCCGATGCCGCAAATTTATGCTAGCGCTAATTTGCTGCTTTTATTATCATGGATCATATTGATAGTGAATCTACCGGCGGTAGTTCTGCCGAGAAGGTCATCGCCTCAAAGGAACTGCATAATGTAGACGTTGAAGCCGTCGAGGTTAAAGAAGGATCTCTCGCCGATTTCGATCTTATTGCGAAATTCGACGGCTGGAATGAAAAGACCTTTTCTCCAGAGGATCTGGATCTCATCTTTTCTCATATGCCTGATAGAACCACTGAAGAATGGTTGGCCATTCTAAAACGTCTTGTGGAATATCATCTTGATGACGAGTGTGTTCCTTATGAATATCGTATGTTTTTGGCTTCTCTGGTTGAAGATGAAATTCCCGAAAATATGACCGAACATGAATGGCGTGCTATGGTAGCCTTTGAAACATTTGTTATTTACGAATGGTCAATCTATCCCGAGGTCCGCTTTGGTACTCGTCCAATTGATGAAGATGATGACGAGGATTACGAGAATCTGCGTACTTATGTCATTGGAACTCTGTGGGCTTGCGCTGGTTGCACACTTGATACTTTCTTCGAAGTACGTCTTCCCAGTATTTCCATTGATTCCGGTGCAGTTCAGCTGCTCATATCTCTCTCTGGACAGCTATGGGCACGACTTCCCCGAATTGAGATGAAACTATGGGGTGGGCGTACTTTGGTTATTAACAATGGCAAGCCATGGAGTTTCAAGGAACAATCCTATGCCTTTTTGGCCATGGCTGTTTGTCTAGGTTCTCCTTATTCTCAACAGGCTGTGCTGGCTCTTGCAAGTCCTCACTTTTTTGGCATTAGTCAGGCAGGTACTTTTGGTTTCACCTTCTTGTTGACCTTGACATCCGGCTTCCTGGGTTTCGGTCTTTCTGGATTTTTCCGAGCTTTCAACGTTTATCCCACTAAACAGATTTGGTGGGATATTTTACCTTGGCTCAAGCTTAATCGTACTTTGGTTGTAAAAGAGCCTCGAGAAATCGTCAACGGCTGGAGATTCAAGACTTACGAATTCTTCTGGTTCATCGGCTTCCTAACTCTGGGCTGGTATTGGATTACAGATTTTGTATGGCAGGCTCTATCTTACTTCACTTGGACCAACTGGCAAGATCCCACCAATGTCAATCTGCAGGCTATGACTGGACCGTTCAATGGACTGGGAATGAACTTTCTCAGCACCTTCGACTTCAACGTCATTGGTTTCTCCTGTATTTATATTCCTTGGAATGTTCAATGGGTTGGTATTCTTGGGCTGCTCGCATCCACATTTGTGGTGATCGGTATTTGGTATACCAACATTCGTTACACTGGATACATGCCTATTAATGCGCAACCCCTTTATGACAATACTGGCAACGAGTACCAAATCACCAATGTTATTGATCCTAAGACCCATAAGTTTTCGGTTCAAGCATATCAGAACTATTCGCCTCCATATTACACTGCTGGAACTCTTGTAAACTACGGTGTAGATTTCGCCTATTTGCCGGGAATGTTTGTTTATACTATTCTTAATTATGGAGAAATGATTATGCAATCATTTATGTCTCTTGCAAAGGGAACATGGACTGGCCAGGGTGAGATGAGCAGAATGGATGCTTTCAAGGCTATTCTCAAAGGACTTGTTAAACCTGGTGATGTACAAAAGCAATTCGATACTCGATTCACTCGTGCTCAGTCTAAGTATCCTGAAACTCCTGAATGGTGGTATTTGAGCATGCTTATTATCTCTATTGTTTTGTCAATTATCCTCGTGGAACACTTTAGCTGGACTGATACACCCGTCTGGACCATCTTTCTGGCTCTAGCGTTTGCTATCATTTTTGTATATCCTGCGAACACTCTTCGTGCTCGTACGACCTATGGTTTTAGTGTTTCTACTTTGTACGAAATGATTGTTGGTTATGGAATGGAAGGCAATGGTGTTGGTGTAGCTGTTGCACGAACTTTTGGTATCAATACTATTTCCCAGACGGATAACTGGGTCAACCAGCTGGCAATGGCTAATTATGTTGGTATCAGACAGCGTTCCCTTTTCCGTGTTCAGCTTCTCACCATGATTTGTGTCTCGTTGGTCGAATCTGGTCTCGTTACTTGGCAGGCTTCCGGTGCTCTTGGTCCTAAATTCTGTACTTATGAGGATACAGACACCAAGTTCTACTGTCCTGATGAGCGTGCATGGTTCAATGCTTCTTTGCAATGGGGTACAATTGGTCCTCGTCGTGTTTTCAATGGTGTCTATCCCGCTCTTAAGTATTCTTTCTTGTTTGGTGCTTTATATCCTGTTCCTTTCTGGCTGGCACGAAGATACTTGCCTAAGTTGGCAGCAAGATATCCTAAGGATTCTAGAATGCATAAGATTTTGTCCGCTCGATGGCTCTTCGACGACTTCAATGAAATGGTTTTCCTTATTGCTGCTGGAGGATGGGCTCCCAGTAACTGGTACTATTCACTACCAAATTTCGAGGCTGGTGCATTTTTGCGTCTATGGGTTGAACCGAGATTTCCACGTCTTTGGGCCAAATACGCTTTTATCTTCTATAGTGCCATTGGTGTTGGTATTGCATTTGGCGGTCTCTTCATGTTTTTTGCAACGGAATATCACCATCTTGCTAGTATTAATTGGGGAGGTAACAACATTCCCTTCACTACTAATGATGCTTTGGGCACTAATCTCTCGCGGTTGGCAATTCCGGAGCGTGGTTACTTTGGACCTGAACGAGGCACGTTTTACGTTTAAAGGTATAGACAAGATAACAGCTGGTATTAGCTATACTGTTTTCAGATTAAGGATATAACTCGAAATAAATGTTTTTTCATATATATTTCAGCTTAGAATCAGGAATAACAGGAGAAATGCCAGTACTATATATTGCAGGAATGGCAGTTGTAGCACTGACTAAAAAATCTTCTCAGAGCTAATAAAAATATCCAAAAAAAAATTTGGTATATTACAAAATTTTCTAGCTTATCAAAATTAATACGACATTTCTTCTTATGCTATATATGATCGAGTAGGAATTTTTAAAAATTATTGATAAGGCACTTCACATCATCTTGGTAGAAAATCAGAAATCACTCTTACTCTAATCATAAGCAGTCTGAGCTGAGTTGATCAAAATTGGCATACATTTGCGATTTTAATCCAATTAAAATATTTTTCAATGACACGGCTTGACCCGAGTTGGCTATAAAGTCTACGTGAAAAATAACCTTACCGGCCAAGAGAGAGCCAAGAAGTCATCAATGTGCCAGTTTAGGACACAGGAAAGATGAAAGAGGTCTAATAGTCAGAACAATGGCAAAATATTCTTACAAGCTTTATATTTATTTAATATAGGCAAAAATATATCAAGAATGACCTTACTGTATAGATCCTTATTATGATTGGATGGCAGTGCAATCGCACCAACGGAAACCTTATAGCTTGAGCTTGATAAACAAAAAATAACCGCACAGTTATCTCCTACTATATATAATAAAACCGCTAATTTTGTCTTTGATAGCATATGATTCGAGCTAGAATTTTGTTAAGCCCATACTGGCTGAGATGGACAATACAGAGGATAATTCGCACCGCAGTAATGAAAAAAGTAGCAATCGGATTTCTAAAGAGCTAAGCAATCCAGTTAGTCCAATAACAGCGGTTGAAAAATCGCTTTTTGAATTTGAAATTGTGAGCAAATTTGATATTTGGAATGAGAAGACTTTTTCTGAGGAAGACCTGAATATCATCTTCTCTCATTTGAACGATCGTTCTACTGATGAATGGCTAGTTATTTTAAGACGTCTAGTAGAGTATCATAGTGACGATGATTGTGTTCCTTATGAGTATCGTGAGTTTTTGATGTCGTTGGTTGCAGAGGGTCTGCCTGAGAATATGACACTCCAAGAATGGCGTATAATGATAGCTTTTGAAGCGTTTGTAATATACGAATGGTCCATTTATCCCGAAGTGCGATTTGGAACTCGCCCCATAGACGAAGAGGATGACGACGACTATGAAAGTTTACGCACATATTTTATTGGTATACTATGGGCTTGTGCAGCTTGTACATTAGATACTTTTTTTGAAGTCCGATTCCCTAGTATTTCGATTGATTCAGGAGCAATACAGCTTTTAATCTCGTTAACCGGTAAATTGTGGGCAATGCTACCCCGGATTGAAGTGTCTTTAGGAAGAAACCGTAAACTGGTGATCAATAATGGCAAACCTTGGTCGTTTAAAGAGCAATCCTTTGCTTTTCTAGCCATGGATGTCTGTTTAGGAGCACCAATTTCTCAACAGGCCGTATTAGCACTGGCCAACCCGAACTTCTTTGGTATTACAACTGCTGGCTCTTTTGGCTTTGTATTCCTGTTAACACTGAGCACAGCATGCCTAGGGTTTGGAATATCTGGGTTTTTCCGAGCTTTCAGTGTTTACCCCACAAAACAAGTATGGTGGGATATTTTACCATCCCTCAAACTTAACAGAACGCTGGTTGAAAAGGAAGTACGTGAGGTGATCAATGGCTGGCCATTTAAAACTGTCGAATTCTTTTGGATTATTGGTCTTATAAGTTTAGGGTGGTTTTGGATCACCAACTATGTATGGCAAGCTCTATCTTATTTCACCTGGACAAATTGGCAGGATCCTACAAATGTCCATTTACAAGCTATGACAGGTGCATTTCATGGCTTGGGAATTAATCCTCTTACCACATTTGATTTCAATGTCATTGGGTTTGACTGTATATATACTCCTTGGAATATCCAATGGGTTTCTATACTTGGAATGCTAGGCTCCACCTTTGTGGTAATTGGTATATGGTACTCAAATACTCGTTGGACTGGCCATATGCCAATCAATTCTCAATCTCTGTATGACAATACTGGAAATGTATATAATATTTCGCGGGTAGTGACTCGTGAGACCAAGGACTTTAAGCCTGAGGCCTATCAAAACTACTCTCCTCCTTTCTACAGTGCTGGAAATCTTGTAAATTATGGTGTTGAATTTGCTTATTTGCCAGGAATCTGTGTCTACACTGTATTAAATTACGGAAAAATGATATCAGACTCATTCATGTCTCTTGCTAAAGGTAGATGGAATGGTGAGGGCGAAATGAACAACTTTGACACGTTTAAAGCCATTCTAGTCGGATTTGTTAGACCTGGAGATGTTCAAAGGCAATTTGACACAAGATTTACTCGTGCTCAATCAAAATATCCTGAGACTCCTGAGTGGTGGTATTTATTATTGTTATTGATTTCCATTTCTTTGGCTATTATTCTCGTGGAAGTATTCAGCTGGACTCAAATGCCCATATGGGCCATTTTCTTAGCTATTGGATTCGCCCTCATTTTCGTTTATCCTGAAAACACTCTTCGTGCTCGTACCACATACAGCTTTAGTGTTTCGACGTTATATGAGCTTATTGTTGGATATGCTTTGGAAGGTAATGGTGTTGGCCTGGCTGTGTCTCGAGCTTTTGGAATAAATACCATGTCGCAGACAGATAACTGGGTAAATCAATTGGCTATGGCTAATTATGTTGGAATCCGTCAACGGTCTCTTTTTCGTATCCAATTGTTGTCTGTCATATGTGTTTCTCTAGTTGAAGCCGGGCTAGTTACTTGGCAGACATCTGGAGCACTGGGCAGTACTTTTTGCACCTTTAATGATGGCAGACGGAAATTTATATGCCCTGATGAACGTACATGGTTTAATGCTTCTTTACAATGGGGAACTATAGGACCTCGTCGTGTATTCAGAGGTCTTTATCCTGCCTTAAGATATACCTTTCTGTTTGGAGCATTATATCCAATTCCCTTTTGGCTAGCTCGAAAATATTTACCGAAGCTTGCTGACCGATTTCCTAAAACGTCTTTAACTCATAAAATTCTTCGTGGTCGGTGGTTTTTTGAGAATTTCAACGAAATGGTGTTTCTAATCTCTGCTGGAGAATGGGCTCCAAGCAACTGGTTTTATATCCTGCCTGATTTTGAAGTCGGAGCTTTTCTACGTTTATGGCTGGAGCCACGGTACACACGACTATGGGCCAAATATGCCTTTATATTTTTCAGTGCCATTGGAGTCGGCAATGCTTTTGGTGGGCTTTTTGTATTCTTCGCTACCGAATATCACCACATTGTCAATCTCAAATGGGGTGGTAATTCCATTCCTTATAAAACCAATGATGCAACTAACTTGTCTCGTGTAGCGCTACCAGAGAAAGGATACTTTGGTCCTGAAAAGGGGCATTTTTACATTTAATTCGCATTATTTTTAATATCAATACATCAAATAGACAATAGACAATATCAAATAGCATCGAATATATTCACTAGATATATACGCTCAGCAAGATACGCATGGATAAATATCCAATATATATGCATAAAGAACATTAGGCTACATTGAACAGACTGAACTGCCGAACAATACCTGGTCCATGTTCATCATAATCCTGTTTGGTGTAGCAATAGCTCTTGAATTCAGGTGTCTGAGCCAGCAAACTACCACCAAACCAGACAGCATTACGCTGCTTCTTATGAGTAATGACCTGGACATCAATTCCCGACGATTTGGCACCACTGAGTTCTTCACTTCGTCGTATTCTTGCATTCACAAGTTCCGACACATCTCGCTGAAGTCGTCTTCCAAAATCCTTGAACATTGTAGAACCACCCGAAAGAACAATATTTTTGTATAAGCCTTTTCTAACATCCATAGGAGAAGACTGTATAACACCATCAACGACAGTAGGAAGAGGTGTCAGATAGTCGGTGCTGTATATTTCGGGATTGAAAAAGATTTCTGGGGCCAAAAACCTTTCATAGCCAACATCGACATTAACTCGACGTCCTAAACCTTGATCAGCAATGTATTTTTGGAATCGTTCAGGTTCAGTATCGTATCTTTTGAATTCTCTAACAATGTTCGGTGACACATAACAGAATTGCTCCTTGATGCTTTCTGCAGTTTTTAGCGAAGAATCCGGCTCATTTCGATCTCGAAGCAGACTCTGAATAAAGTAAGTAATGTCACGACCAGCAATTGGTATATTCTTGATGGCTGAGCCAATGACATAGCCCTCAGCAACTGGAATCACGTGAGTCACACCATCACCAGAGTCAATAACAGTTCCTGTCAATGTCTGCTCCTTCACTTTCGAAGAAGTCCAGGATGCCGCTAGCGCCAAAACGGCTTGTACAGCAATATAAAGACCAGCACAGTTGAATGTTTCAAACATGATTTCGGCAGTGTTCTCACGGTTTTCTGGAGGATTCAATGGCGGTTCTGTCAGCAGAAATCGATGATCTTCAGGTTCGCATCGTAAATATTGAAAAATAGATGACTGCCAGAATCGTTCCATATGATCCCAGTTTTCAATTTGACCATGTCTAATGGGATAATCGAGATTATATCCTGCGAAAGTTAATACACCCGTACAGCATAGAGACAAAACATCCACATAATCTTCACCTATCCATCGACTTATACATACCAGAACCTCCACCTGCAGCTATTGCACTGTCTCCAATAAAAAAGTCCAAATCCTCCGTCCCTCTTTTAACAGATAGATTACCTCCACTGACACCTGTACCACGACTTCCAGCCTTGGCAGTTGAAGAGGCTGCATTTCGAGTAGCAATTACTGTAGGAAACACAAACGAGGGCGAGTCATTACCTGCAAATCCTAGTTTGGTGTAACCAGTACCACTATGTTAAGTTAGAAAGGGCCGTCTAGGGCTAAGAAGGTAACTCCATCCTTTTATGTAATTACTTACTTATCTGCATCAATTGTTAGTAATCCCGCATATCGCACCTTATATATCATCATAAATATGTCAATTACTTACCCATAACAATGGCAGGAGCGCCTGTGTTCGCCATGTTGAAGCTCGTCTACTTGGTTGATAGAGAAGGTCGGGCTTACAGAGATTTGGGTTTAGAATGAACTGCCGGGTAATTGTAGATTGAGAATATAACGTAAGCAAGAGTCTTTCTAGGATAAGAAGTAATTCGACATTAATTTTATTATATCAATATAAAAATATTTTTAAATATGATGTGAAATGACATATTACCGTTTAACTGTGAAGTCGAACTGTTATGGCACACAATTCCAAACTTTAGTGTCTGCCCCATGTCTCCTACAGCCAAATTCCCCACACTCTAATGCGTCCATAATCTCAGCTGTTTGTCTTTTCCTCCTGATGCCACTTTGTTTCCATCAATGCTCCAATCAACCGTATATACCTCATCTTTATGCCCTGGAAGATCAATCTTGAGCTTTCCTGTCTTCACATCCCATACTTTGAGTGTCGTATCTTTGGAGCAGCTTGCTAGTAATCGACAGTCAGATGACCATGCACATTGATATACCGCAGCAACATGTCCTCGAAGTGTAGCTACAAACTTGCCGTCTCGACCATCCCAGAGCTTGATCGAATTGTCGAACGACGCCGACGAGATATATCTGCCGTCCGGTGAAAAACAAACATGATTGACAAGCTTCTGATGTCCAGTGAGACGACATAAAGGTTTGGTGCTTTTGCGAGGTTCCCAAAGATACATGGTGAAATCGTCACTTGCTGTAACAATTCGTTCGGTCGACGTACCAGTTAATTTCGACAGTTTTTCAAAATTGCGCTTCGCTTTTTCTTTATATTCGCTTTGTGATGCTTCATAAAACCCTTTCTCGTCAAACGGTCCTGTACGTAATGCAAATTCAGTTGATAGACTAATATGGTTAACCCAATGGGCATGAGCAGCCAATGTAGATACCAATCGCCCATCCTTAGGCGACCACACTTTGATAGTCTTATCGTGAGAAGTCGAATAAATATCGCCAAATCCACCCCATTTCACACAACTGACGGACGATTTATGCCCACTGAATGTGTACAGACATATTTTGCTTTCGATATCCCAGACCCTGACAGTTCCGTCTTTTGACGAAGATGCAAGGCGAGGAGCAGCACCATCTGCAACTAAGTGATACGGTTCCCATGACAGGGCAGTTATCCACTTGCTATGACCCGTCAGAGGCGCACCTATTTGAGTTCCTGCCTTGGGATCCCATATTCGAATTGTATTGTCCATGCTTCCGGTAGCAATGAACTTACCGTCGGGACTCCAGCTGACAGCCAGAACCCAGTTATTATGCCCAGATAGTGTTTTATAAGGTGTTTGAGTCAAGGTATCCCAAATTCGAGAGGTCGAATCACCAGCTCCACTGACTACTCGTGAAGAGGAATGAGGAGCAAATTGAACAGCTAAAACAGTAGATCCATGTCCAGAAATAGCCGCCGAAGAACGAGTAATAGCCTTGACTTTAAACACATGTCTAGGAGTATAGACCAAAGTTAAAATATCCTCAGAACTTCTATGACCCGGTTTGAGTACGGAAGAATATAAATCACCATCAATATCAACCAGCTGTTGTTCCCCTTTAGCATCTGTTTTCAGCAATGAGAAACTGTATGGATGAGGATCATCCTGACTATTTAATAGGTTATTCAATAGCAATTCCAGCTGATTTTCGCTCGAACTTCCTGGGATACGCAGGTTACCACCAGTCGCTTCTCCAGTATCAGCAGCCTGGAACTTCACAGTGACAGCTGGAATATTCTCAGGAGCCGCTTCAACGAGCTCTCTTGGCTGCTGATTCAATTTCTTCTGTTTTTTCGACGGTGGTGGAATGAGCGTAGCCATTGGTTTTGCCGGTTGAAGAAATTTTGGCTAGGCTCAATTTTTTTTCAGCCGTCTTTGAAATTCTTCAATTTTTCAACTTTTCAAAACGATCTGATAAAAATTTTATAGCCGAGTTAACGACGGGTCTTCTTATTCTACACTGCAGGGTTATTTAATTGGGAGAGAAAAGTATCAAAAAGAGAATATATATATATTTTTCTCGTTTATATTCATCTTGACCCTCTTTTATTTAAGCACTGGATATTGTCTGACCAGGCTACTAACCACCATGGACGAACTCCGACAGGCAGACGGCAAAAACGTCGATATCAAAGCATTGGAGGATACGCTTTTGAATAAAGATGGAAACACACCGCTTTCAACTCGATTCCGTGCTCTGTTTCACTTGAAATCTTTGGGCACCGAAGGTGACAAACAGGCCATTGAAGCTATAGCCAAAGGATTCCAAGACGATTCAGAGCTGCTTAAACATGAAATTGCCTATGTACTGGGTCAAACTAGACAGCTATATGCTATATCATATCTTACATCTGCTTTAGATGATTTGAAGCAGCAATGTATGGTACGTCATGAAGCAGCTGAGGCTTTGGGGGCTATTGGAAATGTCTCAGTTTTAGAAAAGTTACAATATTATTATGATAATGATCCTGAGGAAGTCATCAGACAAACGTGCGAGTTGGCAATGGCCAGAATAAAATGGGAAAATCTCAATGAAAATGGAGCTGAGAAGCTGGAAACAAGTGCATTTACAAGCATTGATCCTGCACCTCCACTTCCAGCCAATATCGATAAGGTTGAAGAACTCAAGAAGATGCTTAATGATCAGAACGAGACACTGTTTAATAGATACAGAGCCATGTTCAGGCTGCGGGATATGGCTACTCCTGAGGCTGTGGAAGCTCTAGCATCGGGATTCAATGACAAATCAGCGCTGTTCCGCCATGAAATCGCCTATGTATTCGGACAATTGTGTGATCCCGAAAGTGTTCCTGCACTTATCAAAGTTCTTAATGATAAAAACGAAGTTGCAATGGTCAGACATGAAGCTGCAGAAGCTCTAGGATCCATTGCTACTGATAATGTTCTGCCTATATTAGACCAGACGGCCAAAGATGAAGAACTTGTGGTCCGACAATCTGCCCAAGTCGCACTGGACATGTATGAATTTGAAAACAGCGATCAAGTGGATTATACGGATATTGGTGTTGTCTCACACTGAGAATTTTCTTGACTATTCACGTTAGATGATACGACATTGATAATTTGATATCAAGCGTTTTCTCGATAATTCTGATACCAGAGCCCTCTAATTATAATACCTATCCTGATATGAAATAAATATTTACACATGCTACTAAAATCAATGCACATTAATTGTTCGTTCGGAACTTGTGTCCACACTTCTTACACGTATAAAACACAGTCGCACCTTCGTCTGCACTTCGTAACTGTAATGTATGATATGTCATTTCGTCATGGCCACATTGAGGGCATTTTTCGTTAATTGTAGCTCCTTGTTCCATATCATCGTTTTTGAGTATTGTCTTTACGACCGATCGTTTCGACTTGAGAATTGACGGAAAAGCCCCAGGAGATGACTTGGTAACCACTTTTAATGATGCAAAATCTATAAAAAAGTTAGAAAATGAAATATCTCGTCACTTTTTCAATCGGACCATACCTCTAGCTTTATAACTTTTAGTGCATTGACTACACTGTAACTGCCTATTAGGGTCTGTAACAGGATCTAATAAATTACCACAGTCAGTGCAAAATATCAAACTTCCTACTACAGACATGATATTAGCCAGAAAGCAGTTGTATTTATACAGTAAAATTTCAGATCAAATATTTTTTTTTAAGATTTCCAAAAATTCATTTTTCAACGTCTTGAGTTACCCTGCCCTAAGTGAAAAAAATCCCACATGTCGAACAACACGGAAATTCAATCATCCATCAAATTCTACCCGTTGAAATTTCATCATGGCAGCTCCTCAACAAATGGCTATGCCTGATCTTTCCAATGCGATAGTCGCGCAGGATGAAATGGGTAGACCATTTATAATTGTCAGAGAGTAAGTTGAAAAATCCGTGACTGTTTGATCTTTCTAACATGTATAGCCAGGAGAAGAAGCAACGATCTCATGGTATCGAAGCCACCAAGAATCATATATTGGCTGCTAGAACAGTGGCTGATATCATCAAGACCTCTCTGGGTCCCCGTGGCTTGGATAAAATCCTCATATCGCCTGATGGTGATATCACTGTTACTAATGATGGAGCGACGATTCTGGGACAAATGCAGGTGGATAATCAGATAGCCAAACTGCTTGTTGAACTGTCAAAGTCACAGGATAACGAGATCGGCGACGGAACGACAGGTGTGGTGGTGTTGGCTGGTGCATTGTTAGAACAAGCTTTTGAACTCATAGAAAAAGGCATTCACCCCGTTAGAATTGCCAATGGTTTTGATGCTGCATGCAAAATCGCCGTTGAGCATCTTGACGATATTTCAGACGAAATTCCTGTTAGCAAGGAAGACAAATCAAATTTGCTCAAGGCGGCAAGAACGTCTTTGGGCAGCAAGATCGTCTCCAAGGCTCATGAACTGTTTGCAACCATTGCTGTAGATGCCATCTTATCTGTTGCTGATATGGACAGAAAAGATGTTAATTTCGAGCTTATTAAGGTAGATGGCAAAAATGGTGGTTCTCTTGAAGATACCAAGCTGGTTCGAGGTGTTATTCTCGACAAGGATATGTCACACCCTCAGATGCCCCGCCAAGTAGAGAACGCCAAATTAGCCATTCTAACTTGCCCATTTGAGCCGCCAAAGCCAAAGACCAAACATAAATTGAACATTAGCAGTGTAGATGAATTTCGCAAGTTGCAGACATACGAACAGGATAAGTTTAAGGAAATGATTCAGAATATCAAGGATGCAGGTGCCAATCTAGTCATATGTCAATGGGGATTTGATGATGAAGCGAATCACTTGCTGCTGCAAAACAAACTGCCTGCTGTTCGTTGGGTTGGTGGACCAGAAATCGAGCTCATTGCTATGGCTACTCAGGGTCGTATAGTAGCACGATTTGAGGATCTTACCGAAAACAAACTGGGAACTGCGGGAATTGTGCGAGAATTGGAGTTTGGCACTACAAGAGATCGAATGCTGGCCATTGAGGATTGTGCCAATTCGCAGGTGGTTACAGTGTTGATTCGAGGATCCAATCATATGATAGTCGAAGAAGCTAAGAGAGCGCTGCATGATTCATTATGTGTGGTTAGAAACTTGGTTAGGGATAATCGAGTTGTATATGGAGGAGGAGCCGCGGAAATCGCATGCTCAATCAAAGTGGCCGATAAGGCGGATCAGCAGAAAGGCATTGACCAATATGCTTTCCGAGCATTTGCATCGGCACTGGATGCAATTCCACTTGCACTGGCAGAGAACTCTGGATTTCAGCCTATTGAAACTTTGGCAGCTGTCAAATCTAAACAAGTCGTTGAAAAGAATTCACGACTCGGTGTGGATTGTCTTGGAACTGGCACTAATGATATGCGACAGAACTTTGTCATTGATCCTCTGATTGGAAAACGACAACAACTGCTTCTTGCTACCCAACTGACACGAATGATATTGAAGATAAGTGATGTTATTGTCAGCGGAAAAGATGATTATTAGTGTGCTGGAATGTCTGTAATTAGTAAAATACGTAAAATATATGAACTATTGAGTTTTAAGGATGTTGAAAGAATAATGAGAATAATCGAAACAAATGTTGCGTACGATTCAAGTCTAATTGGATCGTCTCGCAGGTTCCGAAAGGTGCAATAACCTATGTCTGTATGGTTTTTACAGCCGAACATGAAAACCACACCGAGACCCACTACTTGTTCATCAACCACCAACATGGCAGTTGTCGATCTCGTGCTCGACCCCAGCCTTCGATACTGGGTTTTATTACCCATTCCACTGGTCATGTTTCTGGTAGGAATTATTCGACATTATGCATCGATATTAATGCAATCTTCTAGTCAAGCCAGTGATATAAAGGCTATTAGACAACAGTAAGTAGCTAGCATCATTGGGTGATCCTTTTCGACAAACTAACAATTCAGACAATATATCACATATGGATCCACTCTCAGGTCATCTTCATTCAATCTGGGCTCTGCTGCTTTCCAATCAAGACAGAAATACTACTCGGAAGCATTCAAAAAGGGTGACTTTCTAGCTGAGCCCGAGAATAAAGGTAGTCCTCCAAATCCATTGACAGATCCTAAAGGAATGGATGCAATGGTAGGCATGGTGAAGAATCAAATCATGACATTTGTTCCTCAGACGTTGATGATGGGTTGGATCAATGCCTTTTTCGGTGGATTTATTCTCATGAAGCTGCCATTTTCTTTAACTGTTCAATTCAAACAAATGCTACAATCGGGCGTAGCTACCTCTGATCTCGATATACGATGGGTATCGTCGATTTCGTGGTACTTGATCAACATGATGGGTCTTTCTCCAGTTCATTCTTTGGTTCTAGGAGAAACAAATTCTGCTGGAGGAATAGCTGCAATGGCTGGCCCAAATCCTACACAGATGATGCAGCCAGGTGTTGATTATAGTAAGGTCTTTTCAAGTGAGGCGGAATCACTTGATTTGGTGAATCATGAATGCATATTAGATAAAGTGACTAGCCGGTTGATCAAGAAATACAATGGGGATAAGGCTAAATGAGAAAGATAAAAACCGGCTATATAACCAGAATGAACGGACTGCTGCATTTACAGTTACATAAGGCAATAGTGTCAGATACAAACTGAGCTAGTAGTGAAAAAAGACACTCACCATAACAACAGTTCATATTCTCAATAATATTTCATATATTTACATGCTCTCTTCTTACGAATATAAACCTTCTTCTATCCCCAAAGGAATATCTCTTCCATAAACTCCTTTCCACGAATCAGGTCGAATCCACTTCTTTGGAGCATTCAGACCAGCCAAAGCCACCAACCTCGAAGCAAGAAGTTCTGCATCATCAAAATTGTCTCCTTCATATGCAAAAATAACCATTCCACTGATAGCAAGCGACAAATCATTTGCGCATTTAAGAAGATCAATTAGATATCCCGACTCGTCGAGTTCTGATGGAACTGGCTGTTGTTTGATATTGTCGGAAATATCTGCCAATTTTAAGTCTGCCAACCTTCGAGAAATGCTATCACTATAGAGTGCAAGTCGATCATCAGCCTGAGTATGCAATTGCATGCTTGTATTTGAGGATCCCGCCACTATGATCTCATCTATTTGAGGATTTTCTTTTATAAATGGCAGCAACGTCTCCAAAAGAAATTCCTTTTGCTTTCCCGGAAGAGGAGGAGACCTTAGCTGAAGAAGAAATATCTTGGAATCAGCGGTTTTGAATACCTCAATAGGAGTGCAGAGAGGAGGAGCTTGAGTAGTCTGACCATTTACGCCATCACGAGGTCCAGCAAACGGATAAACATGCTTATCGTCAAGAGAGGACACGTAAGCGGCTCCCAGAGTATATATAAGCAAATCAACTGATAACTGAGGAATATTTCCTGCAGATATAGTTGGCACTATAAGAATGGCCATGATGGAGGGTTGATTTGAGTTGATTAGGTAACCAACATTGGACAAGACAAAAATTATCACCGGAATTCATCTTCCAAACCTTAATATTTATTTCAACCTCAATCGTCATGCCTCCTGCAACTGTCATTTGTATTGGAATGGCTGGAAGTGGTAAGACCACTTTTATGCAGAGACTTAACTCGCATTTGCATGCCAAAAAAAGTCCTCCATACGTGCTGAATCTGGATCCAGCCGTCATAAAGGTGCCGTTCGGTACAAATATCGACATAAGAGATTCGGTAGATTACAAGAAAGTTATGGAAAAGTACAATCTGGGACCGAATGGAGCTATCATGACTTCGTTGAATCTGTTTTCAACCAAGATCGATCAAGTTTTAAGTATCATTGAGAAGAGATCAACTCAAGTGGATCATGTTATCATCGACACTCCTGGTCAAATTGAATGTTTCATTTGGTCAGCATCTGGAGCTATCATTACTGATGCTTTGGCCTCTTCTTTTCCTACTGTTATTGCATATATCGTTGATACTCCACGAACGGCATCTCCTGCTACCTTCATGTCTAACATGCTATATGCATGCTCTATTCTTTACAAAACAAAACTACCTATGATTATTGTATTCAATAAGACAGATGTTAAAGACGCAGCATTTGCCAAGGAGTGGATGACAGATTTCGAGGCATTTCAAACAGCTTTGGCTGCTGATTCTGATCTCAATGGTGAAGGTGAGAACACTTCAGGGTACATGGGATCTCTTATTAATTCTATGTCTCTCATGCTGGAAGAGTTTTATAACCATCTTGATGTAGTTGGTGTTTCTGCATTCACTGGTGAAGGATTTGATGACTTTCTCAAGGCAGTGGATAATAAGGTGGAAGAATATCGCAGAGATTATCAAGCAGAACGAGAAAGAATAGTTAAACAACGAGAACAAGATGCTGCAACGAAGAAAACGAATGATTTGGTTAAACTTATGCGAGACATTGGCGTTAAAGATACTAAAAACAGTGCCAAGGATGGACAAAATGCAGACGAAGCCGATGCTTTGTCAGATTTATCAGACGAAGACGAAAATAACGGCATTATAGAGCCAGATGCCGACTTTGTTGGAAATCGCGAAAGCCTTTTCACTGACGAACAAGAGGATCGTGACGAAGATCTACAGGCCAAATACCAGAGAGCACTAAAAGCTTCCAATGCACCAGCAGATGCCGATACAGTTAGGAAATTTGCATCTCAGCATCTCGGCAAGTAAATATTATATATAAGCATTGGTCTTTTTTACATCGCTATAATGAGCAAGTACATATGAATAGTTATATATAGCACTCGAGTTTTGATAATAATTAAACAGCCACTGTTTGACCTTCTTTGAAGATCAAATGTGGATATCGTCGTGCGATATCAAACATGGTATTAGCAAACTCCGAGTTTGCCCATGCGAACCAAGGTCTGGTATATAATTTGCGATTGTTTACATTGACAGTTTCGTGCATGAGTCCCAGCCCTCCCGTAGATTGTTTAATAGCAGCTAGTAATTGCTTGACTTCATGCTCGTCAGTTGACGTTCGGATCGCAAGCAGAAGGCTCATTGGCCAGGCATTCTTGGTGCCGATATGGGGCCCTCCAATTCCTTCAAACCAGTTTCCTTGTATAAAATAAGGATTATCAGCTTTAGAAAGAATCATATTCCTGGTATTTTGATACACCTGATCGTCGACACTGACAAAACCCATTTCAGGCAACGACAAAAGAGAAGGCAGATTGGCGTCATCCATATTATTTATACTACCATACCCATCAACCTCATATGCAAATACTTTCCCATGCCTTTTATTCTCATACACTCCATGCTCCCATACACCTTTAAGGATATCTGAGCCCAAGTCGTGTACAGTTGTAGCTAGATCTTTTTTATTCATAGCAAGCAGAATCTTGGATACTCTCACCAGTTCAGTGCCAATTTGAGCATTGGCAGGGATAAAAAATTGGTAAATAGTAGCATCATCAGAGGGACGGAATGCGCTTCTAACTAGAGAAGTATTTGCATTGACCGGGTTACCTGCGCCGGCAAGATTCAAAGTCTCAGTACCGAGCGTGGTCTGCCTCTGGAATGTATAGAACGGATTTATAGAAGTCCCCAGGCCGTCGGGGCCATAAGTAGGCATTGATTGTTCTCTGACAACTCTTAACAAGGCCTCTAGAGCCACTAACCAACGATCGTTTACAAAACTAGTATCCCCAGTATGCTCATAGTATTCACTGGAAAGACCCAAAAATGACGCCAAGGAATCAAGCTCGTACTTGCATTCGAATACAACGCTTGGATCCACAGGAGGAAACACCTGATCATTGGCAGTGTCAAATCTTACGCTTGGAGACCAGATAGTGGAATACTTTGGCGGATGAAACGCATTGCAATAAGGGAATTTGGCAACATAACCAGCCTGGGTATTTATAGCACCCAAAATGAGACTCTGAATAGCTGGATCGCGATTAGCCAGTACCTGATATGGTCGAAGTTGACGATAGCTATCACGTAGCCATTCAGCGTTAATATCACCCGTGACCACAAAGGTCTCGGGCAAACCACCACCAGGTGAGTGGGATACATGCCAATGAACAGTGGTATCAAGAGTATTAGGGAAACAGTTTTCAAAGAGCCTTGCTAAATCGGGATCGGCCAATTTCTGCTTGAATTCCTCAATGACATTTTCCACTGCTAGTGAAGTGAAGGTGCGGCATTCAACGGCTGGTCTCTGGAACGGCAGCTTCAAATCACCAGGAGATAACGGACTATGGGGTTCAGAAGAATATTTCACATAGTCTGGACAATGAACAGGAAGACTAATTTTTGCTTTTCTACGCCGATTGGCGTTCTCGGAGAGCATTATTTTCAGGCTGGTTTCCTCATCTAGAATCTCTTGATGCCGAGCAGCAAATCTGTCGACATCATGAGAATTGGCACCAGAGCCATCTGTGACACCAGCAATGAATTTATTGAAGCATAAAACGGCTCCAAACATCATACCGGTCAGCCATATTAAGTGACGGAATCGCAGTATGACCACCATTAGCTGAAGGAACGTATAGAAGAGAATACAAAGAGGGTATTTTTAAGGATTGGACCTTTCAAGTGTAGGATTTCACCCTTAAATAATGGATTCCACCTTGTTAAGTATCAATTTATAATTAATTGTTGTGAGAAAATATTATTTCTTGAAGCGTTAGTTGTTGTAACCAGCCAGGATTTTTATTAGGTAGCATAGTAATTTTATAGTTTGTTTTTGTTCCATGTGGGGCGTGGAATTGCAGCGATTTCATGGAGGTTGAAGGAGCATTGGGCTTGCTGGAAATGTTGGACGGGTCTTGGAATGGAGAGTAATTAAACGGATGAAATTGATAAACTGGTTTGAATAAATATGTCTATATGATAAAATGCAAGTATTTAAATATTAATTGTTCAAATGCAAGTCTAGTGGTACTGTTAATGCTGCTTGCCAAAATGCTGCTTGCCCAATGCAATTGCTGAGCACACCACAGACCCCTACAAAATGTCGTAAAATGTCGGAAAAAACAATGGAATTCATCGGAGCTCCCTGGCTATTGTCCTCTGCTTCACTTTCTGTTTATTTTCCTCCTCTATAAGCTGTTTTTTCGTCTGTCCCACCACCGGTTTCTTGACCTGTCCAATCGCTTTCTTATCACCACCGACCCCAAGATTATCATTCTTCATAGACACTTTGATGGGCAATCGCAACCCTTCTCTCCCAACAGCTCCTAAACCTTTACGTTGTATTGGACTCCACCCATATTTACTCATATATCGATACCCAGGATTCTCTTCCGATACTGAGATTGGAGTCAGTGGGCTTTGTATTTTAATAGATGCTGCACTCAAATGTACTATTGAACGTAAATGATTAGTTTCATCACTCACATGAACGCCGCAGGTAGAACAGAGATTGGTTTGAGACAAACTATCTACATGCTTAGCACCAACTAACTCAGAATAAAAACTAGCAGCAGATGACGATGCATGTTGTGTAGGATTTTCTTTTGTCAAAGTTTGTTTCACAAATTGTATTTTCCCCCGTTTATAATAACTAACATCTTTTATTGGTTCCTTGACCCCTTTTAACTGTTCAAGAGTCCTTTCTTTAGTTATTGACATATAATATTTAGTGGCAAAATCTTTTTGCAGAGTTGTTCTTCTTCTCCAGTTTTTTCTCCCTTCTCTTTATTTGCATTGTGTCTTCCCTTATGTGATTCGTCCCAAAATTCCTGCATATTTTGTGTGTGTAGGGCTGGTTCAAATCAACATAATTTCTACGCTTTTGCGCTTTTCTTTTCTCCATTCTCCATGGACGACCTGTCTTTGTCTATAGATCCTCAGGTCGATAAGAGCCCGTCGGTTTCCGACAATTATTTGTGGCACTTACTTCCTGACGATTTACAGTCCCGGGCTTTGAATCTGCTTCCTAAAGATCGGATAGGAGCCGTTGACAAGAAGAAACAGCAACTTCATGAAGCTATAGTAAGGGATGTAGCTGCTAAAGTTGTGGAGCTTCGAGATTTCGTACAGGACATTTTAGATCAACATACTGCTTCTTTGGTGGAAAGCAGTCCTGTTGTAGGGTTTACCGTTGAATCTGGAGATTCTGGTTCAAGCAGTTCGACAGATTTGTCCAGACAAGAACCACTGAAATCCAATTTAATTAAAAAACCCCGATCTAGCTCTTCTTCTTCAATTGAAGACTCGAGCCCTTTGAGACCCAAGAAGCATGTCTCTTTCAAAATGGAGGCTGATGTTACTTACTTTTCTTCAGATGAGGAACCTGATGCTATAGTTGGAGAGCCTGACGAAATAACGCATAATCTCACTGAGAACGTTGAAAACAAACCTGCAAAGGAAGTAGTACTGCTGGCTGATTCTTCGTCGCAGGAGGCGTTTTTGGCCGGTTCTTTTTCGCGTGAGCCTGAAAATGAGCATATCGAATTTGCAGATGCTAATGAACGTTCAGAAACACCGCCTGTGACAACTTTCGAAGATCACGAGTCCAGTTTGCCTATTACTGCAGAAGCTGCATCACCGCAACCTGTGACGGTATCGGAACCCAACATAGAACAAACGGCTGAACCTAGTACAGCTGCGGCCGAAGCGGAGCCAACGCCAAATCACTATTATGATGGCTATGATGGCTATGGAAACGATTCAGATAGTTCTAGTGATGGTGCTGTATTTGAATTTGATGAGATAGCAGAATCTAAAGAAGAAGCTAGTTCAAGTTATCAACCAGCAGCTAGTAGCCGTTATTCAGAAGCAGAACCACCTGGACAATTGAATTCGGAAATGGCATTTTCTCTCAAGTCAAGCGTGATTGATCCTGCAATATCAATGTCGTTGCCGAAAAATGTTGCGGATTCGCCAGGAAACGGTTCTTTAGCATTTCGATCGCGTGGAAAAACACGATCTGTAGTTCCTGAGTCTAGATTCAGGGATTCTACATCCAGAGCAGCATCTAGCGTACAGTCTTCTATTTTATCTGATGAAGAGGAGCCGAGATATAAGGAGGAAGAATTTTATGATTATGATTCTAGCGATGAATCCCCCTCGCATACGAAGACCGACTCATTTCTAGTGGGCTCACTTCCTATTAATATTCAAAAGGGCCACACGCCTTCTTTCTCCAAAGATGAATTATCTTCTCGTTTTGGCGTGATATTCGCAGATAACGATGCAGCTAGTCCGAATTCGCCAGACCCAGAGCTGATGACAGTTCAACAGGAAGATCGATGGGTAGGCAACGTGAACAAGACCAAGACACCGTGACAGGTCAGAACGGAACGCGATCACAGCATTTTTAATTTTAATCCCGATACAAGAAATATTTATTCATGAAGACGCATATTATGGATTTGTTTGATTTTTTGCCGGCTTGTTGGGCTGCGAAGAAGAAAACAAACGGTGGCAATTCCATCAATGATGGACCTCATCTCATATCTGCATGGCAATTAATTAGAACTCATCATTATGACAATTCCTTCCATGATCGTCACGCTTGCATTTTTTGGAATATGATGGTCATTGGCGTTTGAACAGAATGATTGGACAATTTGAAGCGGATAATTCCCCCGTTAATATTAATTAAACAAATGCCATTTCTTTCTAATAGTTCAAATGTATTAACAAATGTATATATATGCTTACGATATTATATTTTGTACATAAACAATGATGCATAATAAATAATAATTTAGATCGATCGACTACCCAATTTGGATATTTTTCAGATCAGCTTTTTCCCTATATAAACCTTAAGAGATCAACAGTCTTTGATGACTTCAGAAACCAAATCAGACGATGAATTAGATGATATATGGGGGTCAAATGACGATGAGAAAACTGAGACTGTTTCTGAAACAGCCAAAATAAAACGCACTCATCATAGAGAAGGCTATTTGGAAGGTATTAGTGAAACAAAAGAACAGTTTTTACAGCAAGGATTCGACTCAGGATATCCAATAGGAGCCAAGATCGGATTGGCTGTAGGAAAAATCATTGGCTCATTTCAAGGAATGGGCTTAAGAGACTTGGAATTGGCTGCTACAAGAGAACTTTGTCCTGATAATCTTTTCAATGAAACATACTATAATTTTCAAGCTGAGCCTATTTACAGTGGAGATATACATCCATTGGTCCAAAAATGGCAAACCATCCTTCTGAACTTTACAAAGACTGGTGGATGATTTTTACCAATATGCACACCATCCTAGGAAATGCAAACACAGATTCTCAATATTGGTCGCCTGTTGAATAAGACGATCAACTTGCTCAGGAACAGTCAAATCATTTGCATATCTGAAATCATTGCCCGTGAGCTTATCTTCAACACGTTGTAGTACAATACGAGCTCGAACAAGTCTTCTTTCAGTGTGTTGACTGTCCATTTTCCCTCGTTCAGTATCAAATGGAGCCCTGACCTTTTCTAGTTCGTCATCATCCCCGAACATATCTCGCGCAGCTGGTGGCATATAATCCTCATCCAACTTCTGTTGAATGGGTTTAGGAATATCAAATCCCCAGTTAATAAGAGGATCATAGACAAACGCTTCAAGTATTGCCAATAGGCTTTCACTGTTGTTTCGCAACACTTCCATGACATGTTCACACGTGATTCTGAAACTTCCTTCAATACCTGACACTTCCATTGCATAAGTAAGCATTCGTGTCAGTCTGAATGGTACCTTTTCTGGATACTTTTCACGAAGAACTGCAGCTTCGAAGCAATCACCAAAATCAATATGTATCACTTTACCAGTATATCTGTCCATCATCAGATTAGATGGATGTCTATCGCCAAGTCCTAATATATGGCCAACTATAGACATAACAGCCAGAGACCTAGTATACTGGGTTCGGCGATCAAGCCATACCTCGGAATTCTTACTCTTAAGCCACAACACTCGATACAAATCTTGCCCCCTAGTATTATCCAAAGCATACGTGAAAACCTCAATCTTATGCAGATGTGTAAGATGATCATAATATGGAGCCATTTGCAGCATGATTCTGTGCTCAATATTAAATAAAATCTTACCATCCCTATATTCCCTAATGAGCGCATGGAATGTATCACTATGAGGTACCCATCCAATTAATCCGACTTTAGGTGCAAGTGGTATCGCTGCAAACTGTTGTATACTTAAATGTCGCTTGAAACACTCAGGATCGTCTAGGAGCAAAGAATTGACCAGGCCAAACAATTGCATGACCAAATTGTCCTGCCGAATATCCTCATGTCCTTTCACTAAGTATTGATATGTTTTCCCATCACTTCCCTTCAATATCATCTTTCTCGGACGTTGTTTCGACGATATCACTGTCAAGGTAGGTTCAAATCTAGTGATGGTAATAACAGGCTTATTAGGCACATAAGTGCCAAACACAGCCACATCCAAATCAACAGCTTCCAAAAGCTTCGGCGATGTATATCGAAGATCTAAAGAGTACATTTGCATCAACTGCCGAGATATCCTCCTGAATACATTGTGATAAATATCCCAAGCTTGTGTCAGATTATTGCCGTCATTCGTTCGTTTATAGGCCGCACACCATTGCCATGCGTCATGCAAATCCCTAGCAAAAGATGTATGGAATGCTGCTTCACGCATGGTTTGCGGTCCTAAATTCAAGGTTCTATGAAGGTTCTCCAAAATAGCCAGCATTCCAGGAATATTAGCCTCTGTAAAGTATAACCTCCATGAGTCCTCCAGACCCTCATGCCACAACTCATGCCACAAAACGGCGCTTCGAATAAGCTCACGGCCAACAATATCCGCCTGCTCTACTAATACAGGATGATATATTTTTATTTTACTCAGGATAGTCGAGGCAGCTTGCTGGCGAGAAATACTATCGGATTTAATAGCCACATTCAAAGGAAATACTAGAGCTTGTGGATGTTTGCAGCCAAGTTTTGCCAGCAGGTCATGAAGAGTAGCACTAACAGTCTTATCTGGTTGATGAATTCGACTGATTAGTTGGGTAACAACTTCCAGCCAGACTTCCAGCCGAACCGTAGAAAGACCGTCGGTAACTGACTTAGCTACTTCTGGCAAGGAACCATAGTTAAACCACAAAGTTAAGAGACGCAAAGTGTCTCGAAGACTCTTATCTTCAGACAATGAAATAGAACGGAAGAACCCTTCTATCGCAGGGATAACATGATGGCTTATCATATCATGAGGAACAGGAGAGTGAGAACCATTTTCGCCTAAGGATAAAGTTGAAGCATTGTTATCAGCAAGACTCAAACTTGATTGTGCTTTTGACATCTTCTTCTCTGTATTCTTACTTTCAAAAAGAGAGATCACCTCATAGTTAGCTGACGCCCAATTATGCCAAGCTTTATACCACGTCTTGTCAAAATGTGTCGCCAGAAGGTATGCTCCCAAGATGGTATGAGGATCTTCAGTTTTCCAGTTAGGATTCAGAGCCACATGCCACTCGCCTTGCTTAAGGAAACATCGAGCTAATAACTTCGTGTATTCTTCAATCTCCGGTGTAGCACCAGGTCTCTCTGAAGGTAGTGGCTGAGCAATTATGTCTTCATGATGCAACTCTAAATCTTGTGACATGTTCTTAGAAAACTCTATCAAATGATTCAATGCCTGTTGCTGATTTCCCGCCGCCCACATATATTTGAGCTGAGCATAAACAACGGTAGGCGGAGCTCGAGAAGAACGTGGATTTTCCGGATCGTCTGCTTCTAGCAAAGAATTAAGCGACTTTTCAGCCAGACCCATTCTGTTCGATTTTCGACACAAGTTAGCAAATCGGATCCAAACATCCATATCATCCTTGGGTTTGATAACAAGCGCACGTACTTTTAGCATTCTTTGCCAAATGTCAACATTTCGTCGGCATCCATTCATTCTGGCTGTCCATGTTTCCCTCATTGTTTGTCTTTCAGAAGAAGTTTCTGGCTGTAGTTTGTAGACTATTATCTCTTCTAACTCTGTCAACATCTGAATTCGAACCACAACACCATATGCACGATTGTAACTTTCGGCAACCAAAGCACTCAGCTCCGTAGTCAGTAAATCACGTGCCTTGTCAATCGATTTTCTCGCATCTTCATAGTTATTCCTATGGATACACAATACCGAGTTGAAGAACTCTCGATCAGGTGAATCCGATTTCAGTGCAGAAATATATACATCCATTTTCTCCCATTGCCCTAAGCCCCAAGCACCAGCCGCTGCCAGTGAAGCAATCTGCCGTTGCTCCTCGCTTGAAGAAATGGGCCACTTCTCTGCAGCTAACTGTGACAACTGATCCCAATCACCAAGAGCGTGCAAGCACCTCATTTTGCCAATCGTAATCTCTCTGGAATTAGGCTCAGTTTTCTCCCGAGCTGTGTATCCAGCCAGTGCTTCATCCCATCGCTGAAGTTTTTCATACCACGATTCCTTCACCTGCAGCTCATGATGTTGTTGGGCGTGTTTGAGAATACCAATAGCAGCATCCGATTGCTGAAGATGATTATTGATGGCAATAAGATGCTCAATAGTCGGCGCTGCCGGTTCTCTCATAAAGTCCAATTCCCTATAATGCAATGCCTTGGCATAAGCATGACACTTTTGTGCGTAACCTGCAAGCGTTCTTATGTCTATAGGCAACGGCTTCTCGTCATGTTCCATATATTCTGCAAGGCTCAGTAAAACTTGCATAACTTCCGGTGGTACGTTCACTGACGAAATAGTGCTTTGAATATTCTTGACCAAGTCTTCCCTATACTGCTCGAACAACTCATTCCAGACACTATAGAAACTGGAATTGAAAAGCTCACTGGCCAATGGCATATAAACTGCTGAAATTCCAGCGCACGCTCTAATTGGCTGAGAAGGAGATTCCTTGATAAGCTCTACACTCAATCTTCGAAGCCACTCCTGGTAATCCTCTCCCGTGGACTTCTGTGAAGTATCCCAAACAGCCTGTAAGTGCTGCTGGTTTACGGGCAATTTGGAGTTAGCATCTTCGGAAGCAGTAGTGTCCTCATCTCGAAACCTATTTCGCTTTCTGTACGGATTCAAATTTTGAGGTAAAGGCTCGTTATTCAATAGCTTGGTAACAAGAGCATCATAATTCGGCGAGACGACCTTGCTTTTGACCAGAGCACCATTGATAGAATCAATGAATACTGTAAAGTCACTACCCATTTGAAAACATAAAGAACACAAAGTTTCCAGTGCTGCTTTTCTCACATCTTCATTTCCTGAAGCAATGACACGAAGAAGAGGATGGATAATTCGAGAAGCCATATCGCTCAGATTCACTGTTCGACAGAGCTCTCCAATGCATTCAAGAGCAGGTATTTTTAGCTGTTGAGGACCATTTTCAAACAAGTTGACTACCGCAGATATGACCTGATTCGTATATTCCTCAACATTGGTTCCGAAAACGACAAATGTGTTGAGGATTTTCTTGGAACTCTCGTAGTCGCGGCTGGTATCGTGACTAAAAATATTGATCATCATCGGCAACAGGGAAGGAATTCGAATCTTGAATTCACCGTCCAATGCCTGAGCAATGGAATCAACTAAAGTCAAAATAGTAGGTTGAAGAGAAACATTGACGAACATAGTCTCAATGATTTCCAATAATCCCTCCAGATAAGGACGCACATGTTGCCCTACCACGTTGACTAGAACGGACAGTTCTTTGAAAACAAACTCAGTCAAAGAAGTGTTTGAGCCTTTGACCACCTGAATTAAGCCAGGAATTATTTGAGGTAAGAACGGCACAAGAGGCTTTCTTGGAAGCGATCTGATTATGTAAAGAAGAGCCTGAGCAACTGCCGTGTGATGAATTGAAAGACTATTATCTTTAAGTAGCCCCATTAAAATTGTAATGACGACCGTTGAGTAATATTCTTCACTTTGTGGCCCTTGAGGACTCGTTCCTTTCATGAGCAGTTGCATATCAACTCCAGCGGTATTCTCCCTCTCATCAGCATCAGCATCATTATGCCTTTCAATTTCCCGGTATTTATAAGGATCAAGAGCACCAAGAATTCCTAGCAATCTTACAGCTTCTCGTCGTGTCTCTGGAGTTACTTCACCCCTTAGAATACCTATTAGAATACCCAATAGTTGAGGATAATCTAAGAATGGCTGGATAACATATCCAGTTGCAGAAGCTAACCGACCAAAAGTACGAAGAGCAGAATCCCGTTTAGCATTGGATGTGTCTTGAATGAACTTCAATATAATAGGAATCAACTTAGATTGATAAGGACGCATGTCTTCAACGCCGATAATGCATAGTGCTCCAATAGCATTCATCACACTAGCTTGCACGACAGGATTGCTGTCTACTGTAGCCGCTATCAAAACATTCATGATAGAGTCAAGATATGGCCTAACTAGTGATTTGGAAGATCTTATTAAAGCTGAGAGAAGTTTGGAGCTTTCTTCTTTATTCTTGGCACTTTGAGAATTCTCTATCACTGTCAATAGCTGGATAAGACTCTTCCTTAGAGACGGGATAACATAAGATGGATTACTCTTAGAGAGTCGACCCAAAATAGTGATCGTCACCAGACGCACAACGAAAAACTCGTCGTTGAGAGCCATAAATAATAGTCTAACATTCTCAGGTTGTGCTAGATGAGGGTCCAACTTGGGCTCTAAACTCCTAAGTATCTCAAATCTCACTTCAGCAACTGTATCTGTTACGGCCTCTGTCAAAAGTTTCTGTATAACAAGAGACACAGACTTTAATGCATGAGCGCTAAACTGACTCGTAATTGGATCTTTGACATAGATACGACAAGAAGCCAAAGCGGCGGCTTTGCGAACTCGTGGATTGTCATGCTCCATATAAGTTATAGTGACATTCCTAACAAATTCACTTAAAGACCGATCCTTGAAACTAAAACTGTCCAATACGTTCAATGCAAAGGTGATGAGCGTATCCTCCGACATGTCCGATGCAAGACCATCAACAGCCAAAACGTGTTCCCGATATTCACGAGCCGCTTGCGGGTTCATTTGGGGTCCAGTGGCAGAACTTCCAGGTCTAGTGTAGAGATTACCACTAAGTATCAAAGAGATAATTGCAAGCAATCTATCACGAATAGTCTCTTGTAGAGGAGGGATATTAAGCATAAATACGCTGAGTAACGAAACAAATTCTCTACTGAGACCACAGGCAAACAGAAGATCAAGGATTTCTTTAGAAATATGCTTGGCCAAAGCCTGTCCGACCGATTGAGAAAGCAGAGAGAGGCACTCAAATATTGGACCCTCAATTTCTTTTCTTTGCTTGCCTTTAATATTCAGACATTCTCGTACACATTCCAGAATAGGTTCAAGGTAAATAGCCACGTTGATCCTGACAGCCTTAGATATTTTTCCTATTGATACGAAAACAACAGCGCGGTCGCGATCCCGTTTTAGCAACCCGATAAGGTATGTCATAGTCTCTACCAAATAATCTTTTGTGAACTGAATAGGATTATAACTGGCGCATGCAGGAAAAAGCTGAATGACTTGTCTTCTAATAATCTGATCTTTGCTATCTCTGAAGCGCAAAATAGCTTGACAAGCTTCATCGAAATGTGGTTGCATAAACATTCCCCCGGCAAGTAGGAGCTCGCGATAAATGAGCAAACTTCCATGAACAGCCTCAGGAGAGGTGCTCTTGAGACCTAAACGTGCCTCATCCAAAGCTTGACTGTACCAACGCGCTTTGAGCGGAGAATCACGCTGCCTAATCAGGTCGAGAATGACATGAAGAAGAGTAGCGGAATCGATTCGGATGTTATATTTGGGGTCTCTAAGAACCACCCATATAGAATTCAAGATAAGGCCGACATATGAATATAGTAAAGTTGGGCTCTGTTCAGCAAAGCTGGTCAATTCAAGGACAGCGCCTTGACGACGGCTTTCCTGACGATCTGATTGGATCCATTCTAAGCATTTATTGACTTCAAACTCGACCAAATCACCAGCCAAGCTATTACTGGTAGCCAATTTTCCCACGGTTCTTGAAGCAGCTCGAAGAACATCGATATCTTGACTTCCAATGATATGTCTCAAGTAGCTGGAGAAACGGGTGATTTTGGCACCTTCTTCACCAATATCAGCGTCAATGAGCTGATCAACTGCATATATACCACCGAGTTTGGAATTTGTATCAGGGCTCCGTATCATTTCAAAAACCCGTTTATTTATATCATTGAAATTTGGCGGTAGATTGTGAGAAGAACTCTGATGCTCAATATAGGTGCTAACCATATGATTACGAAGGCTGATAGCAGCCCTTTGCCGTTCATCATCGGATCTAAAATGTGAGTATAAAGAAGAATTTACAAGAGAAATATTATGAAATGAAGATTGTTATACATACTTGGATTTCAATTGGTTGAAAATGCCGTTGATGGTGACACTTTCTGCCATTTTGTGTTTTGTTTATGAAAACGATCGATATATCAGAATATGCAATAATGGAGATGAAATATTCGAAATATTCTCTTAATGAAAAAGCCTGATTTCCAATGCAAAGGTAGTCGAATCAATGGGTTTGGTAGCTGATGGTAGAAATGAGGCGTAAAGATATTGGGAGGGAAATCGGTGCTGAGATAGAGAGAGATCTGAAATGAGTCTTATGATGATACTCTTTTATTTAGCAATTTTTTTACTAGAATGTAATTTGACGATTCGGTATATTATTAAAGAATAGCATTACATTTTTCGATAAATTTCTCTTGCATTTAACCCTGGTTCTTTTGTTTTCTTCCTTCTTATCGATTTATCATGTGGTTGGACGGTTTGAACTTTTTTCGTTTCGAACTTTTGAACTTTTCATGCGGAACTTTTCGACCAACACTCAGAAATTCATTATCAGCCATCATGCAATCTTCAAAAACAATCTCAGCTTATCGTGCTGTATGGCGAGCCGCAGGAAAAGTTTTTAAAGGAGATCATCCAACCCTTGCATCTGCTCATGCTAAAATAAGAGGTGGATTTGAACAAGATCGTCATGCTACACTTAGTAATGAAGCATTGGATGAGAAGTTAGAATATGTTAATCAAATTGCTTTATTTCTACGTCAAAACATTGTGCAGGGAAGACAAGTATCTGAAGATAAATATAAGCTCAATATAACAAAAGAGACAGAATTAGGGGATAATGAAAGTATAAAAAAGCCATCTTCCATGGGGTTTGCTGGAGGATGTTGTGGAGATGCAAAACCTAGTTCAGCATAGAGTAAATAAAATAGTATGATTTATTGCATATTGTAATAGATACAAAGTTTGCATATTGCTTTTATTGCCTGTTATTATATACTGTGCAATTATATATGAACTATTTACATTGTGGAGATACCTGCTCAAACCAGCCAATCATTCCTTCTTATTGGCCAACTGTTCTGCTCTTTTCTTCTTTAAAATTGCTAATTCTTCCTCAGATACCGGTGGAATCGGTACATCTTGGAAATTATCTGCTTGAAATGCTTGTAGAGAGTAATAATCTAAAGGTTAGCACAGCTATAACCATAGAGGAACATCCATATCAAACCCTCCACATCATAATAGCACTTACAAATACCACCAACTAAACTAAATAAACCAAAAGCACTTATCATATTACGCCAGAAAAAGGGTCTTCTGGCTCGTAAAGCTGCAGGTGTCATGACAAAAGTCACAGGATTCTGATACTTGCTAGGTTTCAAGCTGACTGTTAATTATTGAACAATCTTCATCAATTCATATATCTTTCACTTACCCATGCTTTTGAAAATGTTGGTATTCAGATGCTTTCTGCTGACTCATGGTTGATAATCTGATGATGATTTGCTGATCTGAGGTTTTAAAAGGCCTGGATTTTTGGAAACTATAGAAGGTCAGGTGATCTTCGAAGAGTCAAACAACTATTAGCTTGAATATCGCTTAAAATTGAAGGTTATTCTCGTTAAAAAATGATAATGATGTTATCATTGTTAATCTCGTCTGTAAATCTCGCTTTTGTAAATTATTAGGTGTATTTTCAAACGTTTTCAACTGTATTCTTCTCGACTGACTGTGTATCTTAACAAAGTCTCATCGGCACAACCGTTAATTCATCGGCTACTCAAATGGCTCATTATACTATGGCCATCTTAATACCTCAATTATAATACAATTCTCACAACTCAGAACTTTAATAAACTACAATTCATTCTCATGCCTTATCCAACTGTCACTCCAAATACATGGGTCCCTCGTATCGTTCCTCCTTATCTACAAGGGGTTTTCTTTTCGTCAGGGGCATTGTCAGCAAAAGCAAGTAAAGAATCGGCATTCATGCAATTCCATTCAATAATATCTCAATTAGTTTTAAAATATCGTTACAATTATCTATATACTACTAATATCTTTAGCACATCAAGTCAATATAGTCATCATCATTATCCAACCTATTGCTCAGTCCATGATGTCATAATTAACCATTACCATCTGAAGAACAAAAGGCATCATGATCAACAATCTTCCTACCACTGTTGTGTAAGTTGCATCTAACCGAGGTTTTCGATTTTAAGATGCATCGATTTCGATAAGGCGCAACCCCACCTTCTGTACTCGGCTAATTTTGTGGTGGAGCATGCGGGTGAAAAAAAAACCCTGGCACGAGAACATCGTGTTACGTGTCAAGCAAACAAGGCATGGTGCAAAGCAAAATGAATGTCATTTTAGGCATCTTAAGCAAGAGATATTGATATTTGATACGTATATACGCAAATTTCTTGAGTTGAACGTAAAAAATTGTTTTCTCTTTGGAACCATCACGTGATGTTATACATAGTTGATTACAAAAAACTAATATGTAAAACCAAAAAAAAACATATATTCCACTCAAAATATATATAAGAAGACACATATATATTTCCTTTCGTATCCCTCGAGTAATTATTTTGCATAGATAACATATTACTTATATGTCATACAGCATTCTCATCAGCTACCATTGAACAACCAGTGATATAGTCAACATAGTCGACCACTCTATTTCCCCACATTCTGTTGTCTTAAAAGTAGAAATGGTCTTGAATTCGGAACACCAAAAACAAAATGTTAACTACAGCCTCAAGTGCACCGTATGTCACGTAGAAGACAACCCGATTGAATACCCAGCTGTGAGGATGAGGATATGAGTAAAACGTAGAAGCACATCGGAAACCACTGTTGAACACTAGAATTGCCGATGATCCAAGAATAATCACACCCTGATGCCAGGTGATATTTAAATGATTAGGAGGAACGTGGCTGTCGACAACTACCGGCTCAGTACTATTGGAGTGATCCAAATCAGATGACTTCTCGTTGTCCTTTAAAGAGCCAGCGGTTTCACCATCAGGAGGGAATTTCCTGTTCAGATATGGACTGAATAGCCTCGAAAATATAACCAAAGTACCTGATAAACCAGCAACTAAAACATTGAGAATAGCAGCAGCTTCTACTACATGAACACACATAAAGTAATGCTTAGGAGTCAAGAAGTAGATAAAAGGAATAGACTGTGCGACAATGGCCATAACCACAACGCCAACAATTAGAAGGTAAACAAGAATAAGGGGACCGCGGAAAAACCACTTCCGTGCAAATACAGGAGCGCGAGCTTCTACTATACGATTAGCTAACAGTACTGTCATTCCACAAATATAGAGAACAGACGCCAACGAGAACACGGTAGAAGCAATTCCTACTTTAACGAGAAGTACATTTTCAGCCCATTTGATTCTTAGACCAAACCCAATTACTCGAAAAGCGGCATAAATGGCTAAGCCTAAAGAGGGGTAAAATCGAGGATGAGTGGCATATACTAGAGAATGGCCGATGCAGATGAGGCCATAAACAGCTACAAAGACAGCCGACGGCGCCTTGTCTGTAGTAGTAGGATATCCACCAAAAAGTCCGGGAAGTTCATTTATTGTGAGATTAATAATACTTTCAGGCAAACCTTCACTTCCCAATTTGCTCGTAATTTGAAGCAAACCGGTTCCTACTTGATCACCCGGAGGTGTCAAGAGTTGGAGAAGATTAGAACCTAGACCGAAAGTTGATGCCATTGTTATAGGAGAATTATTGGCAAAATAGGATGGTTAAACGACGACAATGAATAGTAAAAAGATGCCCCCCTTGTAAACAATAATATAAAAAATGAGGGCTAGATAAAAAAGTTGCGTTTAAACTAAAATTTAATTAATCTGGAAATAATAAATGCCCCAATTTTATAAAAGCCAGTTTTTGCAACGAGGCAATTTCGGGGGCTGCCCATCAGCTATTTAAACTCTACATAGGGGAGGGGTTTGTAGGGGTGTGTGTGTTTTGTGCCGATGAATCCATGCGGGGAACTTCCTAAATTTGAGATTGTACCCCACATTCGGAACACAACGGACGGCCTTTTTACTATACAATGGGGGGAGGGGCTATGAAAATTATCGTGGAAAAATGATAAGAAAGGACAGACCCATGCAATTTGATGAGAGTAGCTGTTAATATTTGATAGATGGTTGAAATAACTACATTTCTGTCTAAATAACCATAGCCGTTCGCTATAGTTTGTTTAGTTGTTAAAAAACAAAGCTTAATTGAACTCAAAATAACTGGGCTGCCAAGCAACAAAGGTCTGATGATGTTCCTCAAAGCCCATAATTTCTTATTGCCTTAAGGAGTTATCGTTCTTTTTACTCGGATCTACCATAAACGCCTTTATTTTATTTTGGTGCCGTATTGGTCCTTTTCATAATTCTGCGTAGGTTGACGGACAAAAGAGGTAATAACTCCGAGAAATATGGCCAGGGTACCAATAGATAAGGTGGAACTTAGTAAAGAATTAAAGAATATTAATAAGATTTAAGGTTAATATGAATATTAATTGATAAACTTATGCGAATGAATTTCAAGGCGTTTTTTTGGGGCGTCTTGTCACGGGTCGTTAATGTCAGTTGGTGATGGTTGGTGGTGGGGGGATGTGGTAAGAGATGAGCTTCATGATGAGCTCATAGTCATCGGGTCCCAGTCTAACAGGAAGTTTTCTAGAGCAAATTTTATAAAATGGTGAATATAGGGGTTTGAATACTCATGAATTTTTTTGATATTTTTTATCTTTTGACATATTCAATTGTTTGTTACGCATTCCCCCTGCGTATACCTGCTGACAGTCATCTTTATCCGAAAATGGATCGATTATTCCGGATAACCACCGTAAATTGTTCAATCAGAAGTAATTCGATGCCTCTTCAATTTATTTGAATATTTACCAATATAAATGAGAGAAATAATCTGGAATTCGAATGTCTGACAGTTCCATGGCCAGCCGCAATTAATGCACCAACGAAAGCTCCTTGACCGACCCAGTAACCTCAATTGAACGAGAAGAAGTTGTTTGTATTTGAATTCTTCGAATCACTGAATCATCCTCCATGAAGTATGTGTTGGTTAATGTCTTCTGTCCATTGTTGAGAAATACCTCGATGATGTTAACGTCCACCATTATTCGTAGTTGGTATATTCCGCGTTTTTTCTCATTGAGTTTCCATGCCTCGATATAAGCAGAGGTTTTGTCGGTAAAAAATGGATTACTTTTGGACCAATTTGCTTCACTTCTATCAACATAGAGTGTACTTGCACCAAGATCAAAGCCAACTTTAACAGCTTGCTTGGAATTCGAAGGAGACAACTGAATTTCCAGGCGACTGGGCACAAAAAAGATATCCAGAACAGTAAATTCTAGATTAATATCATATGCACCCGTGTCTCCTTTCATAAGTATGGGCTTGGACAGGTCAAATGGCTCCTCGGATGCAAAGATAGCTTGAGGCCGTGTCACCTGGCCCAATATTGGCGTTTGAACCAATGTGAGCAGTTTGCAGACGGGATTTCGATATACTGGTACCAATTCGAACCGTCTTGCAACAGTCATTGTTCCTCTCCAGGTAATAGCTGGTACTTCAAAGGCATATTGCCAATTGGAAGCCCATGCAATGCCAATCACCTGGTCATCAGGAGCATTGTCAAACATCTGCAGAGCATAAAAGTCTTTTCCATAATCAAGAATATTGCAAGACATGTCATCAGGAGTGAATTTGTATCCATCAAACTCTCCAATGAAATATTGGTTTCCAGACCCTCCAAGAGGCATGCCAGGGTTTATAGCCAAAGTCAGCACCCATTTTGTATCTGAAGAGCCTTTTATTGGCACTTCTGCAAGACCCGGGCATTCGTACTGCTGGCCATAAATTCCTCCACTGAAAGAGGAGTGATGAGTCCAAGTTTTGAGGTCTTTAGAACCCATTATAAGCAGCTTGAATTGTTGGCTCAGAGCAACGATCATGATCCATTGCTTTGATTTCTCGTGCCAGAACACCTTGGGGTCTCTAAATTGAGAAGATTTCAGATCTAAGACTGGATTTTTCTCGTATTTTTGAAAGGTATATCCGCCATCCAATGAATAGGCCAAATTCTGAGTTTGAGATCCCGTGGAATCAAGTGTATATACAGCAACGACATTTGGCTGATTAACATCGGAATCAGGAAAAAATCCACTAGTGTTGTCTTTATCAATTACTATAGATCCGGAGAAAATTCCTTCCGAGCTCTTTTCCGGCTCCAATGCGACATTATGATGGGTCCATTTGCTCAGATCAGTGGATGTAGCATGGCCCCAACACATTGAGCCAAAGGTTACATCTGCTGGGTTATATTGATAATACATATGCCATAGTTTATTGATAGAGTCATAAAACAGCCCATTGGGGTCGTTCATCCAACCATAGCTAGGTGTGAAGTGGATCAATGGACGATTTGAATCAACTTGTTGACAATCTGACTGCATTGGAGAAGGTGAAATTTCAGCCTGGTGCAATGGCATTTATATAGGAAATTTCCAGCCAATGGTAACAAATATAGTAATTAATTATCCTCCATTTATCTATTATATTTGATGTAACCAACCCCACAGTTACCAAATCTATAAGTCTTGGAAGAGCCCATCAAAAGTCTAAGATTCCACCCCTCGTTGCTCCACCTCCAGCAAACATTTGTGCCCTTTGGGGTGAACTGTATATTTATCAACAATATACATGAGATCTTCATGCATTTCAGGGCTTGGTTTAGTACGATATTTACTGTAGATGCTGGTGACAGCTAATTTGATGTCCATCACAGCCAAATTCATACCGATACACATTCGTACACCAGCACCAAAAGGTATAAAGTTCCGCACCAAATTGGAACAATCTTCTTTTATCCATCTTTCTGGGACAAATTTATCTGCGTTTTCATAGGCTGATTCATCTCGATGTAACGTCCATGGTTGCATGCTTACTACGATGCCTGCAGGAATATGATGCACACAATCATCCAGATCGTACACCATTCCCTCTTTAGGAACAATTCGAGGCTCTGCACCGGGAATTGCTGCATAAAGTCGTAGTGTTTCAGAAACTATACCGTTGAGGTATGGCAAACCGTCGACGATTTTGTATGGCAAGTGAGCAGATCCATGAAATTGTTCAGCAGCCTTGATTTCATCATATAATTTATCCTGAATTTCTGGATGTTGCGATAAATGCCACAATAAATACGTCAATGTGGCTCCTGTGGTCTCATGGCCTGCAGCAACATGATCTTGGATTTCCGAATAGGCACTATAACCTGTAATTCCATGTTTGGCCAATTGACTCAACAGAGGCCCTTTTCCATTGGCTCGAACACAATTATCTAAATTCCATTGACCAGCTATTGCACTAGCAGTACGAGTAGCCTGATCAGCAGCCCAATTCCACCATTGAGGCATCAGAGTGGTCCAGAACCACATGGCTGTCTGGATTCGATAACTTTCAATAATGGAATAATCCTGCGATTGTAACAGGTTTGTGCCATTGCTATCACCGAATATGAATCCAGTAACCACATCCATAGCTAATGCATGGAATAAGTTATAAACTTCTAGTGGCTCATGTGATTGAGCATGACTATCAAATAAGCTGGTCATATCAGCGACTCTTTTATGGACCATAAACTCAATTTCTTGCGACATAACAGAAGTCTTAGAGTACATTTGACTCATTGTTTTACGACGGTTAAGATGAGGTTTTTTGTCCAAAGTACTGAAGGTATTCAGCTCGCCATAGTTTCCAAATTGACCGTAGAAGCTTGATTTATCGAAATTTCCGGAATAAATGACTTTTATAAACTGAGGATGGGAAATGGAGATCTCTGACGATGATAGACGTACAATTGGGCCGTATTTGGCATGAAGAGAGTGAACTTTACGGTTTCTCTGCTCAGACCATGTAATATACAAGATCCAAGCAGGAGAAAGAGCAGCGATTTTAGGACCGGGGATCCAGGCTAGTGGTGAAAAGTACCACTGATATACGCAATAGATAATAAGAGCAAATATTCCAAAAATTACAGAGATCATGGCTGGTTGTTAAAATGCTAGCATACAAGGGCGTGTTATGCGATCGATAAGATAACCGGCTAATATTGCCTATTAAGGTACCAATGTCTTAGTTAACAATGAAATATCTCAAAACAACAAACTTTTACAAAAACACCATCTGGGACGCCCCTTTTTTTCTTAATTGCAATGATCTTGTTTACACTTTGAAAGCGGCTTTGCCATGCTTGCTGCATTCGGGGCAGTGCATCTAAAGGCATCAACCAGCCAGCCATTTCATATAAACGGTGGAAATTAGCCCAGGATTGTTGTTATCGTCCAAAAGCATGTCTGAAACTTTGCCTTTATTGAACACGACTCCTGTGAGTTACAGAACAAAGTTACATGCGGTGTTCCTCAGCAGTTATGTCGACTCTCTCCTTGTCTTTGTGCCTATTGGTCTGATTGCGGGGGCTCTCAAGGCTTCTGTAATAACGGTTTTCATCACCAATTTCTTGGCTATTATACCTCTAGCGGCTATTCTTTCGTATGCAACCGAGGAACTTGCTGATAAAGTCGGTTCTACTGTTGGGGGCCTGTTAAATGCCACTTTTGGCAATGCTGTCGAGCTTATTGTGGCAGTGATTGCTCTTAATCAGGGACAGATACGAATTGTTCAAACTTCCATGCTTGGATCAATTCTTTCCAATACTTTGCTTGTATTAGGATGCTGCTTTGTTTTTGGTGGATATAATCGTGTTCAACAGAAGTTCAATCAGACTGCTGCTCAGACCATGAGCAGTCTTATGGCTGTTGCTACTCTGTCATTGCTAATCCCTGCTGCATTCAATGCTACTACTAAGGGATCGGTTTATGATGGAGAAGTCTTGGATCTCTCTCGTGGTACTTCGATCATTCTATTGGTTGTTTATGTCTTATACTTGCTGTTCGAGCTTAAAACACACAATCAATTCTTCGACGGACAGGTGGAAGGAGCCGAAGAAGAAGAAGGTAGCTCGATATTGACTACATACGAGTCCCTTGGGCTGTTATTTTTGGTGACTCTGGCAGTGGCCTTTTGTGCAGACTATTTAGTGGATTCTATTGATGGAATTGTTGAGCAAACCGGCATCTCCAAGTCTTTTATTGGTCTAATTCTGCTTCCTATAGTAGGTAATGCTGCTGAACATGTTACGGCTGTTGTTGTTTCAATGAAGAACAAAATGGATTTGGCTGTAGGTGTTTCAATTGGTTCTTCTATGCAGATTGCCTTGTTCTTGACTCCGTTCTTGGTCATTGCTGGCTGGGTCATTGGTCAACCAATGTCCCTACACTTTTCAAACTTCGAAACTGTCATCATGTTCATATCTACGGTCTTATGTGGATATATATTACAAGATGGTGAATCGAATTGGTTGGAAGGTGTGATGCTCTTAGCCACTTATCTGATAATAGCTTTGGCATTCTATGAATATCCAGATTTAAACAGTGTTTAAACTGGCTCTAGGACAAGTATTTCATGAAGACTTTTATTCAAGTGTAATATCTAACAAATAAAAATCAAATATATTTGGAAATCCTTAACTCTGATTTTGTCCCATATCCAACTTAACTTCTTCATCGACGACTCATCTCAACAACATCTTACTACTCAAATTGCATAAATGGGTCTCGTAGATTATGACTCATCTTCAGAAGATGAAGATGCTATAAATAATGTATCAAAACGTAGCAATGTCTCGGTAGGAACTGTAGACTCGGTTTTAGCTGCTCCTAAGCGGATCAAAACCGACAATCATGGAGACCAAATACAAACAGAACCGGCTAAAGAACAGAAACGTGGCATTTCATCGTTTTTACCGGCTCCGAAAAGTGCATCGTCGTCAGGTTCAGAGTCTGTTGAACCAGTTGAAGAGGAAAAATCTCCTGGTCAAGCAAAGATCTCAGCACAAATCTCTCGAAAATCTCATACATTAGGAGGTGGAATTAAAACCAAATATTTCGACGGTGATATAGAAGTTCCTGGGACCTTGGCTTCCAGTTTATCTAGTGAACCAGTGAAATCAGTCAATATTGTTCCTGGATCAGTGGCTGCTCGTGTTGCCAAATACGGATCAGATGCTAAACCCAGAAAGCCTGCTATTAAAGATCCTTCGTTACTAGTTGCTATGGCAAGTGCTGAATCAGGCCCTGTGAGAGCTCCTCTGACAGATTTATTTGCTCTTGGCAAAAAGAAGTCAGATCATAAAACCAGTTCAACCATTGACGAAGAGGACGATATGGCAAGTGATTCACCTATCGAGGACCAAGAAAAACCTGTCAGTGAGCCATCTTCTGACAATAACATAGACGTTTCATATTTTATTCCAGGCAGAAGGAAAAACAAAAATGCCGTTACTAATGTTGTTGATTTCAACGTTGAGCATTTCTATCAGGAAAACGAGCATCTCAGAGCAACAGGCCAGTTGGAGGACTCAAAACGGCCAGTAAAGGCTGTGAGCAGTGGAAAGCATCAATTAACTTCACTTTTACGGTCTGCTCAAAGCAATAAAGAAGGTCTAGAGGAGAAATTTGCCGAGGGACGACGTAACAAAAGAGAAGCCAATGCAAAGCATGGATTTTAACGTGATTTATTTATTTAATGAAGATTTTAATAAAATATATTAGATTTTGATGCAAAATATGACATTCCATCACAACTTTATCTCCTTGTACTGCCATTTCTCTACCGTTTTTTGAGGATATTTTCTCTTTTTGCTCTTTCGAACTCTTGCTTCTATGATTCCTCGTTCTTGCAAGTTTCTGAATCGATCCTTAGCAAGATTTCCTTCAGGCTTCAGTCGTCGCAGGCAATCAGTAAGTTCATCTGATAACTTAACTTCCAGCGGAGGTTCCATCACTCGATACTTGGTTCCCAGTTTTCGACCGTCCTGACGTTTCTTTTGTTTATGTTCTTCTTTTTTGACTTTCTTTTCTTCTTCTGCAAGAAGCTGAGGAATTCTTTCAAGATCTTTGAGCTGCTGTTTCAATGTCTTTAGTTCTTCCTGTAACCTCTGTTGCTCCTTTCGACGATTTTCCCTATTACGAACTGATTTCGTTTTGATTCTCACTTCAACTGGCTTGTTTACAGACAATTGATCAGCTGAAACCGACGAATCATCTTCGTGTTCAGATTGTTCATCCTGTTCATTAATATCATTACCATCCAATGTAGCCATTGCTACTTCTATTCGATGCTTTTCCTCTAGAACTTTGAGTCTTTGCTTTTCGCGTGCTTCTTCTCTCTCATTCTCCTTTCTAATGAGTTCTTTCCATGCTTCCAAAGACGGGTTATATGATCGACCCTGATCAGGGATTTCCACCGGTGCAGAACCATGCAGCACGGCAATTGGCTTTTCTGACAGAGTTTTTGGTGCAACAGAAGCTTTAGGATGACTCAATGCAGGTTTCAATCCAGTCGTGAAATCTTCTGTTGCAGTATTCGTCGAATTTTGCTCTGGTTCAGGATTGGCATCCCATATATCATATTCTTCTCCTCTAGTAAGACCTTTACTAGCCACTGAAGCCGCTGTCGATCCTGAAGTCTTTGATCTGCCAGCAATCTCTTTCAATCGACGAATTTCCGACTTGGATACTTTATTCTGGGGTTTTTTGGAAGTTTTCACGGCAGGAACTGCTGATCTTCTACTGAGTATTTCGTCTGCTTTTAGTCGTTTTGTGTTCCTCAACGTCTTTTTCTCAAGCTCTTCATCTCCTTCAGTGTCAACTGTGAAGATATTTGCTTCTTGTAGTTTATCCAAGCTTGAAATTCTGAAAATTGCCGTTAGTTAGGGAATTCCATGCTCTATGGCAACTATTCTACTTACCCAATTACCTGGTTCAGCTCCACGGCATCCTCTACTCCCTGCTCGATCTCTGAAATGTCTATATTCTTTCTCCATGCCTTTTTACCCTTTCTTGACGGCTGGTTCGTTTGAGCCGGTCGATTTGATACGCTCATTGCTTGGCTGTGAAATTTTCATGCTCTGAGAAAAAAAAAATTTATATCCACGGTACGGCTGTGCAGATGATACGGCTATAGCGATAAGACTTCAGTTACAGGATAAAAAAGCATTAATTTTCCTCGTTATTTTTTATTAATTCATGCTATAAATATTATATTATTATTAGTGTTTTTCATTATGCTCATTATTTAGCCACCTGTTCTGGAAACATTTCTCCTAATACAATCTCCATCATACTCAATACCAGGTGATAATTGAGAGTTTCGTTCTGAAACATGGAGAAAATATTCTTAGCTGCATATCGGGAGCTTGAACGACCAACTACAAGCCCAATGGAATCAAAAAGTTCAATCATAGAAGCGTTGGCTTCTCGTTTAGTGGCCATTTTATCCTCCGTGCTTCGTATCGGTGGGGGAGCTCGACTTCTTTGCCCATTTGGCCACACCGAGTCCCGTATTAATTGCACATACTGAACAATTCGTGTTTCAGATATGAGAGATGAGACGATTTCTCGCACTTTTTTCTCAATACGGCCTCCAAGAAGCTGTTGCAGAATAACCACAACTGCTCGCCCCTTGAGCCAGTTTTCCCTACTGCTGAAGCCAAGAATCTGAATAAATAAATCACAAATCGGCTGAACGAATGGCCGAAATGCCTCACTCTCATCCACTTCTGCATCTGATATCGGCATCGTTTCAATCTCTGAAAATTGATCGCCTTTCTCGCCAAGTCGTCCTCCTGATATGTTAGTCACAGCTGACGAAGAATCCTCGGAATCATATTCCATACTATGCTGCGACAAATCCAGAGAGAAATTATCTGAGGACAAAAACAGTCGAAGGCTCTTGCTACGACAGACCTCTGGTATCTTCAGCAGTTCCTTTAGATACCTTTCCAGTGCTACTCGACGTGCATCAACAAACGTCTTTGGCTGAAACTTCAACGCAACCCGTTTTTTGGGGAAATTTAGTCGTGCAACCTCAGGAATCTCTCTCCTTAGATGATGATGTAAATGATAAAACTGGTTATATCGTCGGCCAACAATCCAGCCTGCCGTAATCTTTCCACTAGTATCAAATCTTCGAACCTCTATAATATACAATGTAAACGGCCCATTGGCATCCATAGTCGTAACGTATGAATCAATGCTTATATCTGATTTCCCATACAGACTGTTTTCGCTCTCTTGAACGTAATATTGCTGACGCTGAAGCTCTTTAAACTGCATTTCTCGTTCTAGTGTTGACTTAGATTTCTGCAGAATACGCAAGTCTGTGGTATTATTTGTCAGTTCCGCCTTGGTTATCATCTTATCCAGGATACGCTCCTGGTTATAAAGTCTTTCAATATCCCCAGAAAGAACCTTTATGGCTTCAGTTAACGTTAAATCTCCAGGATTCGCCAAGCGTACTTGTAATGAATCCGCTAATTGCGAGCCATCGTTGGCCTCTGCATTGAATTGTTCACTTTCATCGCTATCTTCATGGCCGCTGTCTTCAAACAACTTATTATAACGGCCAGCTTTAATAGATTGTTCCACTCCAGGATTCTGTCCAATGTTCTTCTTCAGGACATCTTCTGCTTTTGCAGCCATGATATCATTCAAAGCTTTCTCGACAGCTACAATATCGCTTTCATCTGTACTCTTCGCTCTTGATGGCTCCCTGAGATTACCTTCACTGGGGCCTCTTTTGACTATTGAAGGCATTTCCGTATCTGCAGCATATGCAATATCTAGGTCATCATCTATCTGATCTAGTTGTAGTCGATCAATACTAGAATCAATCATGTCCAACGCAACAAATGGAGCACTAGCAAGATATTTGATAAATAAGTCTGACTCCTTGAACTTCTTAGCATCGCCTTGTTCAACTTTCCGGTAAACATCTTTCTGGGTCTTCAGAATAGCTGCCTGGGCTTTGCGGTATTGCGTATAGTCAGCCTCATCACCAGCCTTGATATACTCATCCACAGCCTGGAATGACTCCTCCGAATAGTTTATCAGATTCGAATGCCCGGCAAAATACTGGCTATAAATCTGAACGATGACCTGCTTATTCACCTGTTCGCCAGTCTTCTGGGCCTCATCATCGTTTCCAACCTGCATTCCTCCTAAAGGATCAATATTTCCATCCAATTCTTCGTCATAATCGGCACCCAACGGTTCTCTTAGTATATTTACCGTTAGAAGAAATTGTACCACAAGTGTTTTATTGCGTTGATCCATGTATTCCATAAAAAATGATGAGCAGACGGAATCCATAAGAATATCATGCAATGAATACTCGTGTCGGGGATCCTTCTCAAAGCTGTCTAGATGACTTCCGCTAGAATCAGCGCTACCTGCTCTAGACGAAGATATTTTGGCAGCGGAAGCCTGTGAAGATGGAGGTAGCAAGGCATTTCCTCCTCTGGCAGATAAAAAGGCTATCCTTTCATCTATTATTTCTTTTGATTTCTTAAGTCGAGACTCGTATAATGCATTATTGCCCTGTCTGGCAGCTCGTTGAATCTGAACAGAAATATAAAAGCGCGTCTGTCGAGCATCGGGAATAGACTCACATTTTTGGATAGCGCGTATAAATTGCTCATAAGCAGCCTGATCCGCATTAGGACTGAGTCTTAAGTTCCTTTGCAGTCCCGAAACTGCACGCTTCCTAGTTGGGTTTCTGGTGGTCTTGAGACCAGTAGCGTGAGCATCCAAAGCCTGTCGCAATTGAGCAACCCTTTGGCGATCTTGCAAAATCGTTTCTGCAGCTTTTGAGATACTCTGATTGAAAAAATCAGGATTGCATATCTTTGATATCACCGAATTCAGCACTGAACACGCAACAATATCTGTTACCAGTCCAGCTACTATGGTCGATCCCATGTCTTGTTCACTTAGCAGATAAGGCAAAATATCTTGTACTCTACGACGTAGCCAGTCGCGACGCTTCGTCTCCTCATACCCAGTGTTGGAAATAATTACTGCTTCATGAAGACGGCCATACTTCTGAGCAATGGCTATATCGAGCTCTTTAGATTCTACCATCTGACGTTCCGTGCTTTTTTCGCGTACAGTAGTGACAGCATTCACATAATTAGAAAAATGCTCAGTTGCCACTGGTAAAAGCTTGCGAACGATCAGATCGGCCCATTCAATCTGCTGGGCACGTTGTCCAAGTTTGGAGACTGCTTCTCTAATAGAACTATCGACATATGCGGGAAACAACTCATCTTTAAAGGCACTAGAATACCAAGACAGCACAAAATCACGCATGATAAGTTCAAGAAGGTGCTCGATAGCATCAGAAAGCAGAAAAGACTGTGAAAACAGGGCTATTTTAGCGGGCTTTTCCTGAGAAAGTAGCTGTACTTCCTTATTCCACACCGCTTCATCCACTATATCATATGTAGATAGACCCTGGAGTGGTCTTCTAACCGTGGCCTTGTCAATATCCTTGACAGTATCGAAATTTCGATAGATATAAATGACCAGAACAGCCAGGGCTATAGAGAACCCAATAAACATATCAACCAGATGCATAATGATCCCAGATAATATGATTTTGACCAAATAGAGAACCACTCCGGAGCCTATAATTGACACTAAAAGCGTCTCTATTGGGATCTGCTGGCCTCTAACGGCAATTGTTGTCGATTTCATTGCATAGTTGGGGGTTGATAGGAAGGAGAGATGAGATCAGCAGGGAGAATACGAAGGTGGATACGACACAAGTAACGTGATGAGATGAATTTTTGGCATATCTAAGATAGCATATTTTCATTTAAGATAAAAATCATTTGGAATTGCATTATTGGCGTTGAATAATATGTAAGTTATACAGCCGGTCGTTCGTTGAGAGCCATAGTTCTACATAACTAAAGATATCAAAAAACTATAAAGTTTCCATAAATTATACTCAAAGAACCATCAAACTAAAACGCGTATCGACTAAATTGTTCTAGTTCCGATATTTTGATCTGGCTTTTCTGCCATTCAAAAAACTTTCCAAAAAAAAGCCCCACGCGGGGCTCGAACCCGCAACCCTTTGATGACTTCAACCAGAATGATATTAAGAGTCAAAAGCTCTACCGATTGAGCTAGCGAGGCTTCTGGTTAGCAAAAGGGGTAAAAAGAATGCGTATAGGGGCAAATCGCGATTTGTAAGATCTTACGTAATCCTGCAGATTTGGTCGTTTTTCTCTGATATTTTAACTTCACTTCGTATAAGTCACAAGAAATTCAATTTTTTGGGTTAAACTCTGCTGAAATTTCAATTCAATCTGCTAGAATTTATATCTCTACAGTTTTCGAAGCATATTCTCCTCAAAAGTCTTGCAGAATCTAAGATAAGCGATCTCAAGCAATCTTAGATTCTTCGAGCATCTGATCAATCGAAATGTTTGTAGTCAATTACTGTAGTACTTAGAAACATTTCATGCACAAATCTCGTCCAAACACAGTGGAGCAGAATAATGCTGCGTTACTAGCTCTGGCTTCAAGCGATCTCGATGGCTCCAGCAGTGACTCTGAAGCTGATCCTCATCAACTGAATAGAAGTGGTTCTAATAATCATATACCAGAGGAATCGTTCAATCAATCAAACTCTGATTCAGATGTAGAATGGGATTCTGTGGATATTGAGCCTGGTGAGAAGCCTGAATCAGTGGACGTTGTGGTAGAGCCACCACGCAAACGAGCCAAAACTGTGAGACGTTCAAGATATGAAGCCTCGCCTAAAGCTCGTCTTTCCTGTCATCTTATTCATACCCAATGTCTTATTGCTCATGCGATTATTAGAAACTCATGGATATCAGATGCTAGGCTTCAAAAAAGCATGCGAGCTACAATTCCTCAAAATTTCCGCAAAGAAGTCAAAAAGTACCACCGGCGTGTTTCGAACTCGACACTTTCATCCAAAGAATATGCTGCGTCATTTGATGATTTGATGGTGCAGCTTGGACGGAGATTCAAACGGGCATGGACAGTTATAGGGGACCCGTTAAAATTACACGCTGAGGATGATAAAGCAGCAGTCAATTTGCGTCAATTCAAGAAGATGCTACTAGAATATCGGGGGAATGTTGATATAGCTGCTCAGGCACTGGTGTGTGTTTTGCGTGCTCTAGAATTCAAAGTACGTCTAGTGTTTTCACCACCAGCACTTGACTACCGTCTTGAATCTAAAAAGCAAGCCTCCGTTTCAAAAGTGCATCTTTTTCCCAACTATTGGGCCGAAGTATTTGACCCGATCAGGAGCCAATATGTGGCGGTTGATGCAATGATTCTGTCAGACATCGTTTATCCTCAAACTAGACTCGATGAGTACTTCGAACCAAAAAGACCAGAATCAACGCCCATGAAAATGTATTATGTTGTTGGTATTGATTCTGATAATAAGCTCTTAAATTTAACACCAAAGTACATGGCCCTTGAAAAACTTGCACGTCCGTTATTTGGCAATGAAAACAGGTCAAAAGCAATAGCATATGGACAATTTCAACTTTGGGTTGAGTCGAGAATGTCCAAAGAAATTTTAGCATCTGAAAGGAAGCAGCTTCGTAAGTGGAGTAAACGGGCTGGAATTCCAATTACCTGGCCAGACAAAGTATCCTATTATGTCAATAACGATTCGCTGATTCTGAAATCAAAACTGCCAGTCTCACGAGCTATTGCACCAAACGCGAATGCACTTCATGTTTTTCATGCCTCTGGAAGAATAGAGCAGGTCTTTTTCAGATCCGACACTGTCAATTGTCGATCTATAATGGCATGGCTAAAGGATGGCCGTGAAATTATCCCGAATGAAACGCCTTTGAAAGTTACAGACACTAGACCAACCACCATTCGAGGAAAAACTAAAAGACTCAGAGCCGAAACAACATCTGATGTTGTTCAGGGTCTCTACAGTTTTGCACAAACTCGGCCATGCGTTGCACCAGAAGCAATTGATGGTGTTATTCCTAAGAACAAATATCAGAATATATACATGTTCAAGCCAAGTATGCTTCCAGGAGGCTGTGTACACTTGAGACATCCAGGAATGGACAAAATATCTGCCAAATTCGGAATTGACTATGCGCCTGCATTAGTAGATTTCAAGTTCCGGGCTAACATGGCTCACATGGTTATAAATGGTATTGTTGTTCTCAAGAAATACGAGAACCAACTAAAAGGTGAATGGCATCGACAGTTCCGGAACAAGATTGAACAGGATACAAACGCGCGAAATAAGAGGGCATTGCATAGATGGCGGGTGTATTTGCAGAGGTTGCGGGTCTTAGAGAGATTAGATAGACGATATGGAGCGGTAGACATCGAGGAGCACAACGAGACATCAAGGAGCCATAGAAATCGAGGATCTCTAGACGTCGACGAGCCATAGCAATAGAATAATATATATCAACGTTTATTTACTTTTCTTCGTCTCTCCTAACTTGATCTGCTTGATATCATGATATGCTGCTCCGTATACTGTTCCAATGGCTGTTCCAATATATGCACCTATAAGAATAGTAATTGGCCATTGCTGCCAAGGACGATCCCAGTCCAATGGAATTGGCGTTGCTCCAAACCATGCGCCTATCCATGTACCTACAGCAGCTCCATAAACTCTGTCTAAAGGCAGTTTCGTGGAGATTATTTGACGCCAGAGCTCCGAGTCGAGGTTATGAACATAGACGAGCGGCTGAACAGACAATAGGGAGATGTGTACTGCACATAGTAAAGATTCTGCATGATATCCATAGAAAGGAGCACCAAACAGAATGAGAAGAGCAAAAACTAGAAAAGACATGATCAATGCTATTATAGTGGCCAGAACTCCAGTGCTGAGCATTGACCATATGGATTCATTTTTGGTGTTTTTCTTGGTGAATTTTTTATTATGTTCCAAACTGTAAAAAAGACAATACGCCAACTGAATTATTATCAATGGGCCAATAGCTTTTGAAAGTCCATGCACTTGATTCTCGATGATTCCGCTATAACGCATAATTGTCCATGCTGTGGTTAGAGTTATAGACGCATATATGAGACTACTAAACAGTTCTTTATTCTGTTGATGTGTCAATTCATGCTTGATTGGTTTCCTGGGTTGGCCAGGCATTGTAAGTTACGGTATGAGGGAGAGGTGATGGTGTTGAAGGTAAAATATACACGTTTGTATTGGTGATGGTGTTGAAAAACAGGTAGTTGATAGGCAAGAGAATTCAGCGAAATTGGAGGGTTAAAATGAAATTACAACGGGTGAACGAATTGTTTATTGGATATTAATGTATTAACGTAAAAATCATCATATAATCGGCATTCTCTTCGAGTTGGATCACGTACTGTTTCTATGGAGAAATGGTAATCACGTGATAAGTTTTTCCATGAAACATCCTTCGTTTGAAGTTTCGTTTTAGCAGTAATTCTCATATTATTTTTCTCCTGTATATCTCTCATATATCCATATCCTGATATCATATCTCTTATCTATCAGACCTCACTTCTGGTTGTTTCTCTTCACCACTATTAACTTTGTTTCTGACTTCCTTCGTCTCACATCTCGTTATCTTCGACTCGATTTGGTAATTGATCAGCCTGCCGATAGGCCAAAAAGAGCTTAGAAAACGGCTCGTTGGCTTCAATTTTTCTGTGCTTTTAATATCTTGCTAAATATTCCTTGCTTTTTCTCTATTATAAGAAGTGGATAATTCTGTTGGGCGTTTTTAGTTTGTTGAAGCTTCGACTCTTCAGTGGGCATCGAACTCTTCACTCTCGATACAGCCGTTCTTCTATATTCTGGTTCATCTCGTATTATTCGGTATATTGGTATCTTTTCATTTCATGGGTTGAAATGAGCTCTGAATCAAAAAAGATACCCCGATGTTCTAGGCCGTGTGATCTATGCCGTAAACGCAAATATCGCTGCATTACAACTGGAACAGGCTCTTGTGAACGATGTCGTAAGAATGGCGATTCTTGTACGTTTTTAGAGATGCCTGTGTCAAAAAAGCGGGCTCGGCATGCTGATCCATTGGAGATCAGTGCCAAGGATGCCAGTTTATTTGCAGGAACACAACACACTGATATCGAAGACACTCCATCTGAACTAGAAAACAATTTTGAGCATGAACAGTTAAATGAGGGAAATATTTCTTATCCGCCGTTGATCCCTGAGAGAATGAACACAGTCGCATTGCTTGGACCATCCGGTTATCATGATCCAAATCTATTGCAAATGTTTCAGTATAACCCTCAGGAAGTGGTATCATTTATCAAAAATGACATTCGACGAGTCAGTAATGAAAAGGGGTTCCCTGTGCAATTTGCTGCATATACAGAGCAACGGGATAACTCCTATTACACACAAAGGAAGCAGCAGCTCGCTAAACTAAAAAAACTCTGCTCTTCTTATGAGGAACGTCTTATTATATTATACTTTCGGTTTATTCATCCCCTGTATCCGATTATCGATCCTACAGAGTTCTATCGCGAGCATCGCAATAACCCCGACTCAATGGATCCAGGACTATTAGCCGGCATATTTGCAGTAAGCTGCTGTTGGTGGAAATACGACTCAAAATTATGTGTTCAAAGCATCCCACCAGGTCTCGCTGACACTCTTTTCAGCGAGTGTGATATATCTATTCAACGCGATTATAGGTACCCCACAATGAGTACAATCCAATCTATGCTACTCTTACTACAGAAACGGCTCTATGTTGATCAGCCAGGAATGCAATTTGCAGTTTCTGCAGATGTGGCCAGATTGGTTGCTTGTGCTCATAATTTGGGATTGCATTTGGACTGTTCTAAATGGTCCATATCACCGTCTCTGAAAAATGTCAGGCGTAAGCTCTGGGCGACGGTATATGTAATGGAGAAATGGTTTTCTGCAACTACTGGGCGACCGTCTGTTTTGTCAAACAATAACTCTACCTGGGAGACTTATGATTCTGACATACCATTGGAGCTTCCGTTTGTTCATTATACACGTTTAACAACTATTCTTGATTCTGTATGTCAAGATCTTTACTCTGTACGATATCAGGTATTGCGATTGCATAATCAATACGATCAACAGGCTACCGTATCTCGCTATTTTGACCAATTGCAACAGTGGGAGGATAATCTTCCGATAGAAATCAAGGAAATGCAGTCTAAAAGCGGCAAAGGGTACCAAAGCGGGCCTCTCCATCTTTCTAAATTTACTGTTGAAGTACTTCTTTTGAAGATACGTTTGGCTCCTGCTGCTTTTAAACTGCCTGAGTATCCGTTATTCAGACAACAGGCTGCGAAAACCATTCGACGCATTCTTAAATTCACATCTGAGATATCACATTCTCATCTAATTGGATTCTGGTATTCGACTACTAGTCTTTGTTTTTCTATCATTGCCCAGTTTTTATTTTACTATCATATCACTGGTGTGACTCCAGCTGAACAACAGGAATCCAAAGAATTTGTTCGAAATTTGTTGCTATCTTTGAAACGTCTTTCACAGGGATGGGAGGAAGGAGCTGGGTCTGCTTACTCATGGTTGCAGTCGTTGCTATGGGCTGGTGACTTAGTTTCTTTGGACAATCTTAATTATTCTGACGATGGAAATGATACTCCAATACGACATTCTGACTATAATGAAAGCCAGTCCTTTACGCCTGACTTTCTACGTAATACCTTTGCATGGGACGATTGTGAGGAAATGAATTTGGATCTCCAAGATCATGAGCTTGGTTTTCTAACTCAACAGCTGCTCTTCGATACGAATGAGATGTCTGAAATGCAGCATTCTGCCGTCTCGGTACCAGGCAGCCTGTAGTGCATTTATATTTATATTTGTGTTATATCTAAAACGAGACTCCAGCATAATCATCTATTGACGTTCCACTTCCTCCACATACTATCACGACAACTGTTGCCCCTGGCTTGAGGTCTTTCAGTGATCTTTTAAGTAGTATAGGATCATATAGAAGAGCCAATGCTGCTCCACAAGAAGGCTCAACCATAAACTTGTGGTCTTCAGTGAATTGTTTGGCAGCACTGAAGGCTTGTGTATCGCTGACCAGCACTGAAACGGTGGGATTCCTCCTGGCAAACTCCACAGCTTTATCAGGTACATAAGAAGATGCTAATGTTGTCACAGCCGTGTTTGGCTGGCATACAACGACCTCATTTTTCAGAACTGATTCGCTGAAGCATGGAGCACCTTTAGGCTCGACTGCCACAATAGGAACACTTAAGTTCCAGTCTTCGCGCTCGAGACCCAAAAAAACTCCACAGTAGAGACCACCGCCTCCTACAGATAATATTATAGCATCTGGACGAGAAATAGTAGACGGTAGCTGAGATTTGATTTCAGGTACCAGAGTAGAATGTCCTTCCCATATAAGAGGATCATCAAATGGATGACAGTATATGGCAGACTCAGATGATTGAGGGATTATGACCTCCTTTAAATGTTTATCAGCTTCAAACCAGTACGGACCATGAACGACGACTTGTGCGCCGAATTTCTCCAATCGAGTTCGAGTGCTAGGCTTGGTCGACTCAGGGACACAAACCGTGCACGGAATTCCATAGGTGCGAGCAGCATTTGCAGCAGCTAATCCCGCATTGCCTCCAGAGGAAGAGAAAACTCTTGCATTTTTATGTTGACCATTTTCAGATAGGGCCCTGAGACGAGAGCCGATAAAATGGCCGATTCCTCTATCTTTGAAAGATCCCGATGGCTGGACGTTTTCTAATTTTAAATATACATTAAAGCCAGATATATCAGAAAGAAATACAGAGTTTATAAGAGGAGTTATAACGGAGGACATGGACGTTTTACGGGGGTTTTATATGTAGTAGTATGAAGGAAAGATGAAGAGATATGATTATAAATCAGAAATTTCAGGAATACAAGTGATTTTAAAGAATTTGAAAAAAATAAATACAGAATATTCACTTTATATATAAATATAATTGAAAATATATCTACATCTATTTTCTACTTCTACAAATTTCAAGCGCACGTGACTTTGACCAAAATCCATTTCACCCCAGCTAATATCCCCAGGCTTTTGTCATTGTAACAAATGGACCATTTTTTCAAACCAAACCAGTTATATATTGTCGGAGGTGCTTCGTCAAATCCAGATAAGTTCGGATATAAAGTTCTCAAGTGGTATCATGACCGACAATTACCAGTAGTTCCTATTAATCCAAGAGCCGAGACGATTTTGGGACTGCAATCAGTTACCGATATCAAGCAAGCTCTAGCAGATTCACAGAATAAGCAGATTGCCGTCAGTCTCGTGACACCTCCAGCTGTGAGTGAGGAGATTCTCAAGACAATTGCCGAAAATGGCAAAGACAGAGTCCATAGTATTTGGTTTCAACCTGGAACATATACTTCCGAGGTGATAAAGCGTGCTCAACAGACCGTTCCTAATGTGATTCAGGACTGTGTTTTGGTGAATGGAGATCGGTTTTTGAGCAAGTTGTGAGATTTCAATAGTTTCCAATCAAATAAATAGTGATTTAAGCATCATTTCGTGATGTTTTGAAGCATATTCGTAGCTATTGATCAGCTAGCATCTTCATTATGGTGGCACCCCACCCTTCATTGTCGTCTTCTCCAGATACAACCACCGAGTATCGAAAAGGCGTACTATCTGTAGTAGTTATAGGAGGAATATGATTCTTTTTGCGATTTGCGAATGATACGATATCCAGAAATATCGTCTCCAGCTGTTTGGCTGTGAATTGCTCCGAGGCTTCTCTCTCCTGGGCAGATTTCGGGCCTCGTTCATGAATATTGATGCTCAGCACCCATCTTTCCCATACTTCATCTTGAGTTTTAACGAACCAAGACTGTTTTTTTTCTTTATGATGCTCATAGAATTGTAATCCAATATATCCGTTGCTTGATTCGCTGAGATATGTCATCAAACGAGATGATTTCTCCTCCAACAGTCGATCTAAATTACGATTTACAACATAAGGCTGTTTTAATAGTTAGAAAAGTCCACTATTTTCAGCTTAATTTGCTCAACTTACATATGTCAATCCCAATGTTTGTCTTGTTTGAGGTACAACTGGTCCAAATAGTCGATGGAACAGTATAACTGACAATATAGCTATATTTAAAGAGTCAGTTAAGTCCAATATTGATTTCTAAAGCCAAATATTCCCTTTCACTTACCCTTAACTGATTCTTTCACCAGCTGCCGTTCCGTGTTTAGTTCGTACTTGACTTCCACGGCCATTTGGTTCAATGTGGTGAGATGGGAAAACAATGACCAGGCTGATAAGATAGGGGGATCGGCTTAGTGGTCAAACGAATTAAACACTCCACTATGAAATATCTGAGTTAGAACATCAATGGCTTCTGGGATAGTGACAGAATTTAAAATGCTCAATTCGTCAGGCCGAAACCGGTTCAAAACATATTTCGCTACATCTCCATTAGATGGTCTTCCAATGCCTATTCGCAGACGAGGAAACGACGACATGAAGCCTGTTGATTCCAGCACTCGACTTTCCAGAATGCTTCTTAGACCATTATGTCCATGACTGCCTTTTCCACCTGATTTGAACTTGACTTGGCCCAATTCCAGCTCCAGATCGTCATGAATAGCTAGAATAGTATGACTGTGTGTCCCGTCTGCCAGGCCTATGATATTTGATGATGTACTTCTATACCAATTGAGCATAGACGTCACCGCTCGAGCACTTTCATTCATATATGACCCCGATTCAAATAATATCAAGTCAGGATGGTTTTCAAATACTGTGGCTATACCCCCTCCCCGGCATTGTTCTTCTTTGTAAGGACCCAAATCAAGCATTTCAGACTTAATTGATTGTAAAACAGCATGGCCGGCATTATGTCTGGTGTTTGAGAACTTGGAGCTCGGGTTTCCAAGAGAGATGATCTGATGGTTAGTAGATCATCAGAATGTGCATTGTATATAATTATGTACCTACACTCATACAAAGAGGTTTATTGGTGGCTCTAACCAGCTTCAGAAACTCTTTGATAGCAGCCGGTTGTTTTGGCATGGGAGTGGAGAAATAAGCGTAAATGTCGGAGACGATGAAATTTTCACCGTACAAGTACTCGACTATGTGAGACTGGCAGTCCTGGGATAGAAAGATGAAATGGAACAATAAAATATACAAAAAGGTTAGTTTAATTTCGATATATTTGTCCAGAATGATATTTTAGAAATATCTACCATAGAAATTTCCTTTATTTTATAATGTTGAGGTGAAATTTCAACGTGATTCTCCAAATCAAAAGAGTGAAATGGCCATGTTAGAGTGGAAAATCATCCTAAACCTATAACTTGATAAAGGAAAGACATTCGTTGCATGCAATTAGTTCGCCGCACAAATAAGCTTGAAACAAGATTACATTGGGTTAAGGTTATTTTAGAATGCTTTTTTAATATAATATAGTATAATTTATTTTAAAATTTCCCTTCTAGACTTAGTTTGGTATCATTTTTTTTTTATCAAGACTCCGTCACGTGACATCGTTTCTTTGATTGCTATTTAAAAATCGTTTTTTTAATCAATAAAATCATGTCAATACTAGTGTAATTATATTCAATTCTTTAATATATTTATCTTGATTCTCAATTTTTATCCGTATCTTCCTTTTTTCTCCGTTGGCATCGCCCGCCTTCATCCCTTTCTAGGCTCAATTCCACAACTCTTCCTGGCAACTTCTTCTTCTATGGTCTCTGGCTATGACATCGCAAACTGACAAGGCCAAGAAACTTCCACTTAATTGGCTTGGGTTAGGTCGATTCCGCCGAACAAGATGCATTCAATTTATTCTGGGGGTGATATTTATGGCTCTAGTAACGTCGGTTCTTGTGGCCTTTGGGGGCTTTTCGCTTGTTTATGAAGATCAAAGTTACAAACGAGTTCCTCATTCTGGCGCCAAATCGGCAGAAAAACAAAAAAATATCATAAATGAACCTGGATATGATATACGGTTGTCTAGGACAAAACCGGATCTTATTGATTCGCTCAACCTCAATCAAACTCTCATGAACAGCATACGAACTGGACATCTATTTAATATTGACGCTGATTCTGAGAGTTATTGGAGACGTCCATATGCTTATACCAGCTCAAATGGCAGTACCGGTGTTCCGAGATCAGTGGATCGACCTGTTGTTATGACATATTTCAGCAAAAAGTCCATTGAGGAAGGCATGGTACCGGTAGAAGAACGAATATTGACCATATGGAAACGAGCGCTTTGGTCATATGGATTCCAGCCGGTGATTTTGAATGAAAGCCACGCATTTTCACATAAACTTTTCAAAAAGTTCTCAAAGCTCGAGTACAAAAAGAATTACGAACATATATTTGCATGGGCTGCATACGGTGGTGGACTTTTCATGGATTATCATATATTGCCGATGGTATGGGGCGCTGGCGCGCATAACGGCTCTAATCCATTTATAAAACTGCTGAAGTCTGGCAATCGAGAACTCGGTCGTTTGGATCCTTATGATGCAATGCTCTTTTACGGCTCCAGGAATTCTTCTACAGGTGTCGTCGAATCAATGGCTAACGGACTGCCTGAGGAACGTGTATTATCTCTTTTCCCTAGTGTATCCAGTGATAACAACTCGTTTGCACAATATACCAAAGGAACCGTGCAAACAATGCTCGGATCCAGAGAGCACATTTCAGGCTTCCTGTTGGCCGATCTCATGGAATTACATTTACATCAAAGCTTCATGAAACGGTATAGCGCTGGCGGTATTGTCATTGTTCATCCCATGGAAGACGAAGCTGAAGTGGTTACTTTTCCAATGCATACTTTGGCCAACCGCTTGGCAAAATGTCTAGATGTGCCTCAAATAGGCAGTTGTCCGCCAACTCCTGCCAACATTTACACGGTGAAAAACACAGAAGGCGGTTTCCCAAACATCTTAGAACGCGGATTCGAATTATGCGGAAACCCATGCAGTTTAGATTCCAAGTTCAGATATCAGATTGGGGAAGCAGAAAGCTCAGACAAGTATGCGCTGAAAATCGTTGAAGCGGATAAGCTTCCTGAATCATCGGATTCATTTGCACTAGTGGCAGTTCCTCATCCCCTTACTGCTCTGACATTGTTGGAGAACCGAAGTGGTGTATCATTGAATGATGCTCGACAATACTTGGTCCGCGATAGTTTTATCCGACAACTCACTGCTACCTATGTTCCTGCCAATACCGTCGGTACTGGTTACAGGCTTCTTTTATGTAAAGACCTGATGTATCAGCTGGCGCAAAAGTCTAGCACATTTTGGGCAGTATGGGAGAAACTGACCAATGAGTCCATACAGGAAATGGAAGAAGCCATTAACTATGACTTCGGGTTCAAAGTGCTGAGGAATGTCGAAGCACACTATTCGCTGGAGGTTGCAAAAGAATTTGATGAAGTTTCCGAGGCCTCTAATTTGGAATGGGCAAAGTCGCGTGTTTTGTCCATCCATACCAGTGGGCAAAAGGTGAGCGATAAGGATAGAAATGAGCTCATTGCTATTGAGGCATGGAATCGCGCTGACACAGAGCTGTGGGTATTCTTAGACCGATGGGCCGCTCAAAAAAGCAAGACGCTGCAGTCGATATTACACTCCTGACGATCCCTTTGAAAATATGTAGAATAAGATGCAAGTTGTTATAAAGAGAATATAACAATTTTTTTTCAGTTTCGCCAATCGTGTTTTTCTTGATTGCCATCCAATAAAGGCCGATGTTCTGCAGAAGCAGGTTGCTTTGTGACTTTTCGAGCCACAGAATCGTATATCTTGTATAGCCATGAAATGCAAACTACCAGGCCCCCGATTATGCTGGCCAGACGAACAAGAAATTGAGTAAATGGTAATCTCTTGTCGGTGATAAACAGACTAATAGGCTCAAAATCGTATTTGATGTAGATTCCGGGGGGAGTTCCTGTCCCTCGATGGCCCAATTGTTCAGTGACAGCATATTGGTTTGTGACAACGGTTCTGCCAGTCGAATAGCTTTTATAAGTACTAGGAACAATAGACAGAAAGTACTGGAAGCTTTCAAAGCTGTTTTCCGATATAGAAGCCACTCCATCTAGGGGATTGATGAGCTTTGGAAAATACTGGCCAAATGACAGTTCGTCAATAACATGGCTGAAATTCCCTCCTAAAGGCGTACTAACGATATAAAGCTCACCTTTAACTTTAGTGATATCAAAAGAGCCAAAGATCCGGCATGCATCACCAGTGCTGATCATTCGACGGTTTCTTCTGAACTTGTCCTTTTTGGCTCTTCGAATGACTCCATGGAAAGAATCTCTACCATTGGCGTTCTCAGCAATGGAAAGACCCCGTTCAAAAGGAACAGCATCGATGCTTTCAAAAGTGACCATTTCTCGAGCAACCAGCATATCACCACTGACATCAACGCCGGCAAAATTGAGCATTCTACAGGGCATGTTGACAGATATATCGAGATTCACCTGTATATTTTGGACAATGTTTCCATCTACAGAGAATTGTTGTATCTCTATACCACCCAACCAATGAGCCATTTCCACCCATAGCACGAACAAGCTTGCCAATGCACATAATATGGTGACTATACCTCCACGAGAAGATCGTATCGAATAATGAGAGTGGACTTTAGCTAGAGGAGTTAGTACACTATATAATGAAATCATTTTATATTATATTTTATACATACGAAATGCATCGAAACTGCGAAGTCCCGGAGGAATTTCAAGAGAACTCATTGAAAAGTTACAACTGGCAGTGATGTCTGATGCAGGAAGGTGAGTTTTGAGTTTGAGATGAAACTTTATATGAAGCATGCGATGCAGTGACATCACATTACGCTATTATGCTATTCATAAATATCTTGTGAAAAAGATAAAATATCTTCATAAATTCCTTTAACCACTAATTAAACACTTATATTAACCGACTATAATTCTATATATCTTATCTTATCCATAGTAAACACCATATAACCCCATCAACACAATCCAAACAAACGTATGAATCTTGATACTGGAAGCTCCGGACATAACTGGATATGTAGGAACAGACGTTGAATTGGCACAGTCAGATCCACAGATGGACTGAGTGTTCAGTGAAGGAACGGCCGTCGGAGTTTCTGAGCATGTCTCACCAGTGCAGCTTTCCGGAACAATTGAGCTTGGACTCACTGTAGAATATACACTCACACTAGTAAAAGTGGTGCTTGTCAACGTCGTAGTAGATATTGATCCTTGAAATCCAATGGTAGATCCTTCTTCTAACGGCACGCTCTCAGTAGGTGACACGGGCACGACACTTGAGGGCTCAACACTTGGCGACGTCAATACCACGCTTGACAACACTGCTTCAGCACTCGATGATGACGGTGCGGTGACAGGCGACGGTGATGACACGCTTGGTGACGGTGCCACGATCGTCGTTACGCCTGAGGACGGCGATGTCGACGACAGTAGAACGACAGACGTTGGTACCGATGATTCCGGCACAATTGACGAGGGTATTACCGAAGAAACGGCTGGCGACGACTGAACCGATACCGAGCTCTCCAATGGCACTGAACCTGGCGCAACCACAGGGCTCGTGGTAGCAAGCAATGAACTCAGCGTAATTGACGAAGTGACTTGTACAGCCCCTGTCGAAGATTTCCCACACTTGTCACACGTCGTATAAGTGGAATAAAGTATCTCAGTTAGAGTGCCAGACGGTGTCGATGCCAATGGTGTAGACGAAACTGCAATCTCAGGACTGCTGACAATACTGGAGACAACAGAAGGCACAGCTGTGCTAGTACTAGTGCTCGGTTCTGCAAACGAGGAGCTCAGAACGATTGAGCTACTGCTAGGCAGGCTGGAAGCGGCATTCAAGCTGGGAGTGCTAGTAGTGCCAACAGGAGCTTCTGAGCTAGCGAAAGTGCTTGAGAAACTGACAATAGTGCTTGAGGGAACCACAGAGCCGCTTGGAACAGAAACACCAGAGCTGCTCGAAGAGACTGGCATAGGAGTGCTTGAGCTTCCAACAGGAGAAACTGGAACACTTGAGCTTTCAGCAGGAGCAACTGGAACACTTGAGCTTTCAGCAGGAGCAACTGGAACACTTGAACTTTCAGCAGGAGCAACTGGAACACTTGAACTTTCAATAGGAGACGCTGAAGCAATTACACTGCTCGACGAAAAACCCTCAGTGGTGAAGCTAGCAGCGGTTGAGATACTGGAAGGACCACCCGAACTAAATTCAACGGCTGACGTAGTAACAGGAGCACTCGAACCGGCAATGCTGCTCAGAGCAACCACAGAACTGCTGATACTCAGAGAACCCGTGCTGGAACTGCTAGAAGAGATTTCTTTAGCAGTGCTCGAGCTGAAAATGGAAAATCCCGACGGTTCAGTTGAAATCTCAGCGCTGCTAGAAGGAAGCAAGACAGTAACTGAAGTGGAGCTACTCGATGAAATTGCCGAAGAAACACTCGACTCGCCAACAGAAGCCGAGGAGCTACTTGTACTCAAGACAGGGCCACTAGAACCACTGGAGGTGGCAGCTTCAGATATAGTCGTACTTCCAGTACTGCTCAAAGGAATCACAGAGCTGCTTGAGCTCACGCTGCTGGAGGGTGTTTCCACTACTGCAGTCGAGATACTCGAGCTAAAAATGGCCGAACTGCTGATAGCACTCAGAGTTGGGAACGGGCTACTGCTAGGCACAGACTCTGGCTCAGTGGCCACAGAGCTAGGCGAGGTAGTAATAGTCGTTCCAGACGAGACAACAGAGCCACAATTGGTTTTCGATCTCCTAGTTCTTGAGGAGGACGAGGCCTGGCTGCTTCCGGTCACGGGTATGACTGTCACAGAATTTCGGCATTTGGTCTCGGTACATGTGACTGTTATGAAGCTGGTTGTTGTGTTAGTCACTGTAGCAATAGGAGTTTGACTAGGCACGACCGTCGTGGGGGTGCTGACACTTGCTCCTGCCGGACATGTCGTAACAGTGACGTACACTAAAGTTCCAACGGTATACGTGATAGTTGACGTTTGAGACTCCTGAGATGTTGAACTGTAACTGGAATTTGCAGAGGAAATAGTACTGGCTCCGGAGACGCTAACAGTAGGTGTAGAGCTAGACACCGCGACGGTACTATTGCCTGTTGTTTGAGAAGCAGAAGAGATTTCCGAAGTCGGTGCGGCCGAGGTGACCACAGTAGAAGACTCCGTTGCAGGCTCAACTTCACCACTAGATGATACTGTTGCAGAGACTACTTCACTGGATGTCAACGCCGTGGAAGCTATCTCAGAACTGTTTGTCAATGTCACAGAAACTGCCTCAGAACTGAATGACGGTGTCGTGGAAACTATTTCAGAAGTAGATGAAGAATTGCATTTAGAAGGTTCTGATGTCACAGAGCTTTCGGCTGCACTGCTACTCGAAGGAGTCACTGGAATCACGCTTGTCTTGCCTTTGCACTTAATTTCTGTGCACGTAACCGTTATGTAGCTCGTGATATTCAAAGTCTTTGTGGCGACTGGGGTCTGATTTGTGGCAACAGTAGTTGGCGTAGTTACCGTCTGGCCTGCTGGACAACTAACGACAGTCACATAGATGAGTGTACCGACTGTATATGTGATTGTGGAAGTTTGAGGGGCTTGAGAAGTCGCGTTACGTGGAGCTGAGGTGATCCCTACTAGGCTTGAGGATTTCGATACACTTGTAGAACTGATCGATCCGCTCTGTAATACAACACTGGAATTGGCTGAAACGCTTTCTAGAATAGTGCTCGAAACTGTTGCGCTAGAGTTTTCTGATGCCGTTGGCACAGCCGAGAAAGAAGAAGTAGTCACTACCGTCGAACTGAAGAGGCTTTTCGATGGTCCGACAACAGTGGAATTGGCTGGTGTGGTTTCCAATCCAGTACTAGAGGCAGGTTCGCTTGAGTTTTTTGATGCCGAGCTTTCTGTCGTTGACGACAAAGAGCTGGAAACAATATGCGACGACACTGAAATTGTAGTTGAATTCGCTGAAGAGCTTCCAGACCTAGTACTAGAAACAGTAGGCAGTGAAGAGCTAACTGCAATCGTAGAAGGCTCAGAAATAGTACTGGAATTTGCAGAAGCAATACTAGAAGCAATGGAGACTTCGGAGGACGTATTAGAGCTGGTAGGCACTGAGGAGCTAGTAGGCACTGAGGAGCTAAAGACAGTACTCGTAGACTCGAAAATGGTACTGGAATTCGCCGAGGAGATCTCAGAGACAGTACTAGAGGCAGTAAGAACTTCGGAAGAAGTATTAGAGCTAGTAGGCACTGTAGAACTGAAAACAGTACTCGAAGGTTCTGCAACAGTGCTAGAATTCGTAGACAAGGTTTCAGACGAAGTACTGGTAGAAGAAGTCACAGAAGAGCTAAACGCAGTCGATGACGACTCTGGCACAGTACTAGAATTCACAGATGAGGTCTCCAAGCTGACTGTGGAAGAACTTCTGCTTGAGCTTATTGGTACCGAGCTTTTTGCAGTGCATTTCTCCTTTGTACATGTTGTAATGTACGAATACTCAGTACTGTATTCCGTGATTGTACGAACGGGAGTGAGGTCCGAGGAAACAGAAGAAGGAGTAGTGAAAGTCTGACTTGCCGGGCATGTGGTAACATAGACGTACCTACCAATGGTGAAAGTGACAGTAGCAGAAGAATTGGAGGACGAAGATGATGGCAAAGTCAAAGAGGACGTGAAAGAAGGAGTCAAGGAAGATGAGGTATAGGAGAAATTCCCGGCACTCTGAGCAGAGGGTCCATAGTAACGTTCGTATAAATCGAAATGAGGGTTGGCAACGACAGTGCCAATTAACAATATCAAAAACGAAAGCCAAAGCATATTCAATGCCAAATCAATTGAAATATAAAGAATGAAGACTGGGTCTTGCAATTCGAGCGGTATTTATGTATTTGTCATGGTGATCCTCAAATCGGCAGAATTGTTTGTTTCATGTAGAGCCACAAATGACAAAATTATCCTTCCCATTAGAGGCTCAAAGCCAAGCCATCTTTAAAGATCTTTGTGTTATTTATAGATTTGCGCCTTTTGGTATAGAAAAATCTCAACTCTACTGTACATCCGTATATATGCCCCAATGATACTTCTCGAACCAGCATTCATGACGTATTATGAGATTCCAATTTTAACCCCCTATTTCTCATATAATATTTATTCATCCCCCCGGTACATTTCAAAATTACCCCAGTTGTGGCTCGTTTCAGTTGTTGAGGCTCAATGTCACATTCATGCAATGCAATGTTATCTTGAGGCTCATCTAAACAATGGCGCCCCACCAGCCCCCGACGGAGAAGATGTTATCACAAAGGAAAAACTACACAAAAGACAATTTAAATGAGAATAATATTGCTCAGGAAATAATAGTAATAAAGTAGAAGAATAGTATTATGTTATAATAGAATATTAGAAAAAATAAAGGTATTAAGGTGTTGACATAAAAAGCTTGATATGGTTGAAAGAAAAAAAACTGAAATTGCGGCAATAGCATCTAAAGCACGTAAACCATAGAGCCCAAAGCAGCGACAATAATTGCTGTAGCTGAAATCTTGACGACATTGGCAGCAGCGACGACTGGAGGTATGGCACCGCCAGAGGAAGAACCAGAGCCTGGCACAGAGGAAGAAGAACTCGAAAATGAGCCAGCAGTAGCAGGAGCACTAGAAGACACAAAAGCAGACACTCCAGAAGTTGGAAGCAGTTCACTTAATGGGCAAGTAGTTTCTGTCACATAAACTGTGGATCCCACCGTCTTAGTAACTAGAGCTGTCGTATATCCTTCAGGAATACTGGCTGAAGAAGTAGCAGAAGCTTGTACAGGTGGTGTAGCACTAGACGATAGGATACCAGATTCACCAGAACTTGAGAAAAGCTCGCTCACTGGGCAGGTGGTTTCTGTCACATAGACGTTAGAGCCAACCGTCTTAGTGACTAAAGCAGTTGTGTATCCTTCAGGAATACTGACGGACGGAGTAACAGAAGCTTGTACTGGCGTTGTAGCGATAGACGATAGAGAGCCAGATTCAGCGGATGTCGAAAGAAGCTCGCTCACTGGGCAGGTGGTTTCCGTCACATAAACTATAGAACCAACTGTCTTAGTGACTAAAGCAGTTGTGTATCCTGTAGGAATGCCAGAGTTTGACTTGCCAGAAATTAGAGAGGACAGCGATCCAGTGGAGATGGCAGTGGATGATTTCTCCTCGTTGGTGCATGTCGTGATGGTCACGTATACCGAAGTTCCTACTGTCTTGGTCACAAGAGAAGTGGTGTAACCAGATGGAAGAGTTTTGCTTTCAACAACCGTAGTCTCCGTTGGTGACGAACCCGATGTGGAAGAGGCCGTGGGAGAAATTGTTGCCGAGCTTGCTAAAGTAGAGCCAGACGAAACCAGCGAAGTAGATGAGCCCACCTCAACCGATGATCCCATAGAATTTTGCGGCACGGACGACGCCGTAACTGAAGTGCCTATTTGACCAAAGGAACTTGACGAACTGCCTGTCGATACAGAGGAAATCACCCTAGAGCTGCTGACTGTAGAAGACGGGCTAGAAGAAACGACGCCAGAGTTACTCATCGGAGCAGACGAGCTTGTAGGGCTACTCGAAACTGAAGAAACTATCTCAGAAGATGTCGAAAAAATCGCACCAGAGCTGCTGGCTATGGCAGAACTACCCGAAACACGTGAGAGTGTAGAAGTACTTGAAAGAGAAGATACTGAAGAAACCACACCAGATGTGCTGACCAAACCAGAAGAGCTTGAAGAACTGCTTACTGATGCCGACACGCCAGAACTGCTGACCGCAGCAGACAAGCTAGTAGAGCTACCTAAACTAGAAGAAACAACCCCAGAAGATGTGGATGCCAGACTAGATGTACTGACTGAGCCAGGAGAGCTTGTAGAACTGCCCACCGGTAGGGACGAAACAGATGTCGAAGAGCCTGAAGAAATCACGCTTGTAGAACTACCTGAAGCTGATGAAACAGCGCCGGAAGAAGATGACAAGCCTGAAAAGCTTGAAGACGCCATCGGAGAAGAAGAGCTTGTGGAGCTACCCGAAACTGAAGAAACCACGCCAGATGTGCTGACCGAACCAGGAGAGCTTGAAGAACTGCCCACCGGTAGAGACGAAACAGATGTCGAAGATCCTGAAGAAACCACGCTTGTAGAACTACCTGAAGCTGATGAAACAGCGCCGGAAGAAGATGACAAGCCTGAAAAGCTTGAAGACGCCACCGGAGAAGAAGAGCTTGTGGAGCTACCCGAAACTGAAGAAACCACGCCAGATGTGCTGACCGAACCAGGAGAGCTTGAAGAACTGCCCACCGGTAGAGACGAAACAGATGTCGAAAAGCTTGAAGAAACCACGCCAGAATTGCTGAACACAAAAGAGCTTGTAGAACTGCCTGATGTTGATGAAACAGCGCCAGACGAAACTGAGGAAGCCGTGCCAGAAGTACTGCTTGATGAAGAAGCTTTCTCAGAATTCTGCGAGGAGCTGGCAACGGTCGTCGAAAAACCAGTAGAAGAGGTGGAAGACGAAGAAATCTTCCCTGACGATTCCAATGCGGAAGATGTTATGCTAGATGACCTTACCGGAAGCGATGAAGCTGTACTAGAATAATTGAAATAGCCAGAAGAGCTGGCAACTACCGTCTTGCTGGATAGAGTAGTGGAAGAGCTGACTGAGGTTCCCAAGCTGGATGTTTGCGTGATCGTTGAGCTGGTAACAGACGATGGAACCGCACTAGAAGAAAACGCAGAAGTCACGGAGCTAGGAGACGTAGAAGAAGTCACTGTTGACCCGTTCGTAGAAAAGCTCACTATATTCGACGAAACTGCGCCAGAGCTCTGCAACGCTGAAGAAAGTATAGTTGAGGAGCCACTAGCACTCGAAAAGATAGAAGAGGAGCCTGCTGTGGGTGTTGATGATACTTCACTGGAAGATGCCTGTGATGTTGACGTCGAAGAAATGCTGTTATTTGAGGTGGGCGAGAAGATAGCCGATGAAGAGACTACACCGGACGATTTTATAACGCTCGTGGCCGTAGATGAAGCTGCAATAGATGAGCCTGTGCTTGAGATTGTACTAGACGAATTTGTAGCAGTCGAGACAGCGACAGATGAAACTGCACTAGATGTACTTGTAATACTCGAGATTGCAGACGATGAGACACTTTCTGTGGCCTTCGATGAAACCGCACTAGACAAATTCGTAACACTTGAGGCAGAAGTCGACGAAACTGCACTAGGTGAGTTCGTAATACTCGAAATAGCAGACGATGAGGCACTTGCTGTGGCCTTCGACGAAGCTGCACTGGACGAATTCGTGAGACTTGACACAGCAGAAGATGGCAAGGCAGTAGACGAATTAGTAATGCTCGACATCGCAGACGATGAGACACTTCCTGTAGCCTTCGACGAAGCTGCACTGGACGAATTCATGAGACTTGAGACAGAAGTCGACGAGACTGCGCTGCACGAAATCGTGAGACTTGAGACAGTAGTTGACGAAAGTGCACTAGATGAATTCGTAATACTTGAAATAGCAGACGATGAGGCGCTTCCTGTAGCCTTCGATGAGGCTGCACTGGACGAATTCATGAGACTTGAGACAGCAGAAGATGGCAAGGCAGTAGACGAATTAGCAATGCTCGACATCGCAGACGATGAGACACTTCCTGTAGCCTTCGACGAAGCTGCACTGGACGAATTCATGAGACTTGAGACAGAAGTCGACGAGACGGCGCTGGACGAATTCGTGAGACTTAAGACAGTAGTTGACGAAACTGTACTAGATGAATTCGTAATACTCGAAATAGCAGACGATGTAGCCTTCGACGAAGCTACACTGGACGAATTCGTGAGACTTGACACAGCAGACGATGCCACTGTAGAGGAGTTGGTCTTGATCGCAGACGAAACGCTTCCTGTAGCCTTGGACGAAGCTGCACTAGATGAATTCGTGAGACTCGACACAGCAGAAGATGGCAAGGCAGTAGACGAATTAGTAATACTCGATATCGCAGACGATGAGACACTTCCGGTAGCCTTCGACGAAGCTGCACTGGACGAATTCGTGAGACTTGAGACAGCAGACGATGGCACTGTAGAGGAATTGGTCTTGATCGCAGACGAAACGCTTCCTGTAGCCTTGGACGAAGCTGCACTAGATGAATTCATGAGACTCGACACAGCAGAAGATGGCAAGGCAGTAGACGAATTAGTAATACTCGATATCGCAGACGATGAGACGCTTCCGGTAGCTTTCGACGAAGCTGCACTAGATGAATTCGTGAGACTTGAGACAACGGAAGATGGCAAGGCAGTAGAAGAATTAGTCAGACTCGACATCGCAGATGATGAGACACTTCCGGTAGCTTTCGACGAAGCTGGACTGGACGAATTCGTGAGACTTGACACAGAAGACGATGGCACTGTAGAGGAATTGGTGTTGATCGCAGACGAAACGCTTCCTGTAGCCTTGGACGAAGCTGCACTAGATGAATTCATGAGACTTGACACAGCAGAAGATGGCAAGGCAGTAGACGAATTAGTAATGCTCGACATCGCAGACGATGAGACGCTTCCGCTAGCCTTCGACGAAGCTGCACTGGACGAATTCGCGAGACTTGAGACAGCAGAAGATGGCAAAGCAGTAGAAGAATTAGTAATACTCGACATCGCAGATGATGTAGCCTTCGACGAAGCTGCACTAGATGAATTCGTAATACTCGAAATAGCAGACGATGTAGCCTTCGAAGAAGCCGCACTAGACGAATTCGTAACACTTGAGACAGACGTCGACGAAACTGCACTAGATGAATTCGTAATACTCGAAATAGCAGACGATGAAGCGCTTCCTGTAGCCTTCGATGAGGCTGCACTGGACGAATTCCTAAGACCTGAGGCAGTTGACGACGAAACTGTACTAGATGAATTCGTAATACTCGAAATAGCAGACGATATAGCCTTCGACGAAGCCGCACTAGACGAATTCGTAACACTTGAGACAGAAGTCGACGAAACTGCACTAGATGAATTCGTAATACTCGAAATAGCAGACGATGTAGCCTTCGACGAAGCCGCACTAGACGAATTCATAACACTTGAGACAGAAGTCGAGGAAACTGCAATAGATGAATTCGTAATACTCGAAATAGCAGACGATGTAGCCTTCGACGAAGCCGCACTGGACGAATTCATGAGGCTTGAGACAGAAGTCGACGAAACTGCAATAGATGAATTCGTAATACTCGAAATAGCAGACGATGTAGCCTTCGACGGAGCCGCACTAGACGAATTCATGAGACTTGACACAGCAGAAGATGGCAAGGCAGTAGAAGAGTTAGTAAGACTCGACATCGCAGACGATGAGACACTTCCGGTGGCCTTCGACGAAGCTGCGCTGGACGAATTCGTGAGGCTTGAGACAGCAGACGATGTAGCCTTCGACGAAGCTGCACTGGACGAATTCATGAGGCTTGAAACAGAAGTCGACGAAACTGCGCTGGACGAATTCGTGAGACTTGAGACAGCAGAAGATGGCAAAGCAGTAGAAGAATTAGTGATACTCGACATCGCAGATGATGTAGCCTTCGACGAAGCTGCACTTGATGAGTTCGTAATACTCGAAATAACAGACGATGAGGCACTTCCGGTAACTTTCGACGAAGCTGCGCTGGACGAATTCGTGAGACTTGAGACAGCAGAAGATGGCAAAGCAGTAGAAGAATTAGTGATACTCGACATCGCAGATGATATAGCCTTCGACGAAGCTGCACTTGATGAGTTCGAAATAACAGACGATGAGGCACTTCCGGTAACTTTCGACGAAGCTGCGCTGGACGAATTCGTGAGACTTGAGACAGC